>UEGL01000027.1:0-29389 GCA_900465325.1 Zygosaccharomyces sapae | reverse complement strand
AACAGTTGCTAAATGGACTGGGATGCATTGCACGTATTCTGCGGGAGAATACCAACACAGTGGAAGCTAGAGAGCGATAGATGACCACTTTGTAAGATTAAAAACCCGCAAAACTCACAATGGTTGGAATTCAAAACATAAAGAAGAGCATGAAAAGACTATTAGTGAACATGTCACCAATCGAAGGACTGGAAGAATTGTTTTTTCAGGCAAGATCGTTGGGAGTACCTTCCCATTTGGTAGAGAGTGTACGACCACCTGTCGATATTCATAGCGGTAACATGCACAGGACAGGTATTAGTCCGAGGAAGCGAACCTTACCTGAACCGTTCGATGAATCAAACACCATAAGCCACCGGAGAACTAGAAGAAATACCAAACAATAACCTAAACCTGCTATGGCTAATAGAGCTACTGGACGGGAATTGTGGAGGGTATTGTGGAATGGAGTGTTGTGTTGTGGAACGGGGTTAATTGTAATGATAATGATAATGATAACGGTGGGTTATAGAGCATTGCATCTGTCGAGTTACGATGATAGAGTTGTAAGGGCGGCAGCGGGTATGGCCTAAATAATTTAGTTTAGCTTAATATAATTTAGTTTTCTAGGCGAGATCATATCATGTGGACGTTGATGAAAGAATACGTTATTCTTTCATCAAATCGTTCTTTCATTAATTCGTTCTTTCATCAAATCGTTCTTCATCAAGTCGTTCTTCATCAAGTCGTTCTTCATCAACCCGTACCGCGCAGAAGGGAGCCTGCGCAGGCGGTTGCTACAGAAATTAAACCATTACTCTATCGAATAAACATTTGACTACGAGAAGCAATGATTGGTCCAGTTGATACACCCTGACAGTTACTATGCTCTTGTATTTTATTTTGTTCCTCTAAACTACCCGCTTGTTCCTCGTACCTTCTTGCTGAAAGTAAAGATCTACACTCAAAATGTAAATTCTTGAAAATAAAATAATAACCCAATAAAACCCTCTCTATATTGCTACCATACACCATCTTGCTTCTTGGACCTCGCCTCCGAATTTGATTTGGACATTATTGCAATACAAATTTATCATTATACCCATGATTTTTATACCCTTACCTATTACCTACTGTTACAATAAGAAAAATTAATAGTACACGGTCTCAATAGTCTTACAGAAAGGCTTAAATTAGCAAATGAGTCTATCCACTGGACTCAGTTTCACTTTGATCCTCAGGATCCTTCTCAGAGCCTCCTCTTCTGTTGGTGTCTTTACCTAGAATGTCACACCTGACTTGTAACCGAATATCATCCAAAGTGTTACCTTGTGAGGTCATTTTGATATTCACCCAAAATCCGGAGAGGTGACCAGAATTGCTTGGTTTAAGGCTTACTTTTAATTGCCCATTTTGCTTGCATCTGACACCTCTATATATGCTAAATTTCCAGCTGCTCCCAAGGCACCCTTTGAGATCTAGATATAGCCGACACGGGTATCCTTCTGTTTGCATAAAAATCTTCTTGTTCGCGCTTATGACTCAATAAATAGCTTGCAAGCTTCCTGCATTGTCCGAGCTGAGCCTTAGCGGAATCTGGGTCATCCTGAAGTGCTGAAACAATCTTATCAAATAACTGTGAGGGATGTCTCTGGTGCCTCTGGTGCCCTTTGAGCCTCTTTGATCTTGACCAGGAGATGCAGATTGTGAGTTCTGTACTTCCACAGAACTGCCCTCATCGTCGTCCCCTCCTCCCTCATCAAAACCATAATCTGTTTCGTTGGTGATCATATTACACACCATCTCTCCTACCCAGAGCTCCCGGACATTGGCGGCCATAATTTGAAGTTTGAAGGATTGTCCTAACATTGCTTTGGATGATACGAGGATCTCAACTTTACACAAACCAACCTCGAGATTTTCAACCAATGTGCCATTATGAAGTTTTTCAAAGAATCGCTGCAATCGAGGCCTTGCATTCACAGGATCAAGGAAGTTCTCATTAATCGTTTTGGTGACAACTCGTTCCTTCTTCTGTTGACCCAAAATTTCGTCTTTCCTCGATTCAGGAATGCTTACATCAGGAGCAATTAACTTATGAAGCCTTTCAGCAAAGTCTTCTTTGTCTTTATTTGCAAAGAACTTATGTTCTTTTAGGCGCTTAAGGATAGTATTTAATACCACATAAGGTCCGGCCATTCCAAGTTCACTGGAATTACCCCTGTATGGTAACTTTTCATTAGGTATTTCACATAGAATATTGCTAAGATAGGATAGTCTCGGTAATTCTCGGCTATGTTGACCATACCCTTAGCTGTTGAAAGCATATTCTGTGCTGGTAGGTGTATAACAGTGTAAGGATATGTCATAAGCACATCGTTCATCATTCTCAGCTCTCTATCGGGTCTGGAGTCCCTAGCATCCTGACTAGTAAACATATTTACAACATCGCCACTTATAATCGCCGTTTCTAAATGAAATCAGAATCCTTATGCTTTAGATTTGAGAAAGTCTGAGGAAATGATCTGGGGATGTTCCTTTATATAGTCGGTACCCGTAGCATATGACAGAGTGAGAATTTTGCAGAGAGGATATCCCCTTTCGTTTTAAACCTCAGAAAGTTTTCTTTGTCCGCAGAGCGCACAGGGAGCTCATTTTCGTACGTAGATATCAGAAGAGGTTTTCGCGGATAGTGCTTTCCATTTTGGATCTACTAAGGCATTGAGCAAGTTCATTCATAAAACCCTCAGCAAATATTTCTGTATTTGTGAAGCCTATAGAAGATCTAGAACTGTCTGTAAAGCTCATATGGTATTTATGTTTATTAATAGAACTCACAGTAAATTAAAGTGTGTTTAAAGATCCCACAAAATATGTAATGCTATTCTTAGATTCCCAATGAGAGGCTTGCTTTTGTACATAGACCTCCAGAAAACATAGTGCTGTTTATGCAGCACACAGAAGGTTTATAGGTGTGAGCTACACTTTATAGGCCGGGTAAGTATAGTAAGATATGTGCAAATTAGCCGCGGAGCCATAAACAATCATCTTTTAAATTAGATAGCACAGCCTTAAACCAAGCAATTCTGGTCACCTCTCCGGATTTTGGGTGAATATCAAAATGACCTCACAAGGTAACACTTTGGATGATATTCGGTTACAAGTCAGGTGTGACATTCTAGGTAAAGACACCAACAGAAGAGGAGGCTCTGAGAAGGATCCTGAGGATCAAAGTGAAACTGAGTCCAGTGGATAGACTCATTTGCTAATTTAAGCCTTTCTGTAAGACTATTGAGACCGTGTACTATTAATTTTTCTTATTGTAACAGTAGGTAATAGGTAAGGGTATAAAAATCATGGGTATAATGATAAATTTGTATTGCAATAATGTCCAAATCAAATTCGGAGGCGAGGTCCAAGAAGCAAGATGGTGTATGGTAGCAATATAGAGAGGGTTTTATTGGGTTATTATTTTATTTTCAAGAATTTACATTTTGAGTGTAGATCTTTACTTTCAGCAAGAAGGTACGAGGAACAAGCGGGTAGTTTAGAGGAACAAAATAAAAATACAAGAGCATAGTAACTGTCAGGGTGTATCAACTGGACCAATCATTGCTTCTCGTAGTCAAATGTTTATTCGATAGAGTAATGGTTTAATTTCTGTAGCAACCGCCTGCGCAGGCTCCCTTCTGCGCGGTACGGGTTGATGAAAGAACGACTTGATGAAAGAACGACTTGATGAAAGAACGATTTGATGAAAGAACGAATTAATGAAAGAACGATTTGATGAAAGAATAACGTATTCTTTCATCAACGTCCACAGTGATATGATCTCGCCTAGAAAAACTAAATTATATTAAGCTAAACTAAATTATTTAGGCCATACCCGCTGCCGCCCTTACAACTCTATCATCGTAACTCGACAGATGCAATGCTCTATAACCCACCGTTATCATTATCATTATCATTACAATTAACCCCGTTCCACAACACAACACTCCATTCCACAATACCCCCTCCACAATTCCCGTCCAGTAGCTCAATCCTAATCTATTAGCCATAGCAGGTTTAGGTTATTGTTTGGTATTTCTTCTAGTTCTCCGGTGGCTTATGGTGTTTGATTCATCGAACGGTTCAGGTAAGGTTCGCTTCCTCGGACTAATACCTGTCCTGTGCATGTTACCGCTATGAATATCGACAGGTGGTCGTACACTCTCTACCAAATGGGAAGGTACTCCCAACGATCTTGCCTGAAAAAACAATTCTTCCAGTCCTTCGATTGGTGACATGTTCACTAATAGTCTTTTCATGCTCTTCTTTATGTTTTGAATTCCAACCATTGTGAGTTTTGCAGGTTTTTTAATCTTACAAAAGTGGTCATCTATCGCTCTCCTAGCTTCCACTGTGTTGGTATTCTCCCGCAGAATACGTGCAATGCATCCCAGTCCATTTAGCAACTGTTCCAAGGAAGACGTTTCTGATCCCGGCTGTGTGAAAGGCCCCGACGAATTCTCCCTCCTTACAAGCCAGGGCACATTTGGATCGTCTTCTGGATTTCCATCAAAATTTCGGAAGCTACAGGTTTCCTGAGGCCATAATGAAATTACCTTAATGCTTTTTGCATGAGCTAACTGAATAGCTTCCCTGACTTTAATAGTGGGTTTACCATGTTTCCAAGTTCTCAATAAATTTTCGAGCAGGTTAGCCACATAGTCAACGTCTAATAAGCCATGATTAGATTCCAGTGTGGCCCTAATACTGTTTTGTATTTGCATCTGGCAATAGTCTGCCCTTTTAGTTTTGTTAATCCCAGCTGGTATACTACAGTACTATGTTTTTTTTGAGATCACAGCTTCATTTTTGGCCGTGGACGAATTTCCTCCTCTTCGTAAATCAGGGTCATAGAGGCGGCCCATCATGGCACGCAAAAATTCGAGCGCTCATCAGTAACGATTAATTGCATTTGAATGCAATTGACCAAGGATACTGAAATTTCAACAATTAATAGACAAATGTCAGACTTCAGCGAGCTTAGTCAAAACGAGTTACACCAGATCTCTAAAATAAAAGACATTTTGGAGAATGAGAACCCTTTACCTAAGGAAAATTCAAAGCTCCCATCTGACGATGATAATTTTGATGGCCAATTTGGCGAGTCAGAAAAGAAAGGACGTTCCTGTCAAGGCTCCACTTTCTTGAAATACCAGAGGTCTATTTCAAAAATTGCAATACGATTCTTCCACCCCAAACGGTATCCTTTGAATACCATTTGAAAGACCCAAGTAAGCTAATAAAAGGACTCGAAGATGTTGTATCGCCCTATAGATTTGTTGTGGGGTACACAGAAAAGCCTGATGATGTAATGAGTCATTTATCTGCTGTACATATGAGAAAGGAAGCAGGTCGGAAAAGAGATTTGGGTAACAAGATTAATGATGAAATCACTAAAATCGCTGAAACACAGGAAACTATTTGGGGTTTGTCGGGAAGACTATGGACTTAATAGAAGTTAGAACTACTGGCCTACAACAAAAGCCGCGTACAATCTTTGCTTCAGGCGACTTTTATGAATTGTTGTAGAGCAGACGACTTAAAGAATACCGATATCAAGACATTTGAAGTTATTCCAGACAAGCACCTTGGCCGCATGCTACGTGCTTTTGTCCCAGAGACTAAGACTGGTACTCGTTTTGTCTATTTCTTCCCATGTAAAGGACGATGCGACCCGCTGTTGGCACTAGATTCATACCTCCAATGGACAGATCCTATTCCCAAAACTCGAACTACTGATGAGGATGCACGCTATGATTACCAGCTTCTCAGGAACAGTCTGTTAGGCTCATATGACGGGTTTATCTCTAAACAATCGGATGAGAGCATCTTTAAAATACCCAATGGACCGAAAGCGCATTTAGGCAGGCATGTGACAGCTTCATATCTTTTCAAATAATGAGATGGATAAAGAAGCCACGCTCTATGGTAATTGGTCTGCCGCGCGGGAAGAAGGTGTTAGCCGTGTGGCTAAGGCTCGATACATGCACACGATAGAAAAGAGTCCGCCTTCTTATTTATTTGCGTTTCTATCGGGGTTTTATAATATCACAGCCGAAAGGGCGTGTGAGTTGGTTGATCCAAATAGCAACCCTTGTGAACAAGACAAGAATATTCCTATGATATCAGATATCGAGACATTGATGGCTCGGTATGGAAAGAATGCAGAAATAATACCAATGGATGTATTGGTTTTTTTGAGCAGCTATGCCAGGTTCAAGAATAACGAAGGTAAAGAGTATAAGTTACAAGCAAGAAGTTCCCGAGGCGTCCCAGATTTTCCGGATAATGGGAGAACTGCACTTTATAACGCGTTAACAGCGGCACATGTGAAGCGCCAAAAATTAGCATTGTCGTCGGACGATCCATCGACACCTCCTGACAAGATTAAGCCTTCACATCCTCCGAACACACCACCGGACTCGGACTCTATTTCAAGCATTGACGTAACTTGCTCAAATACAGGCTCGTTGGTGCTCTCTCAAGAATTATCTTTCAACAGATGCCCTGATATATCAGGAGACTCGTCTTAAATAGGCTGGATAATGATATACACGTAATGTAATGTAATGTAATGTCATGTAAGATATACGATTTATGATTCAATGTTTTAAGATTCTACACTAGATTTGAGCTACTGGACGGGAATTGTGGAGGGGGTATTGTGGAATGGAGTGTTGTGTTGTGGAACGGGGTTAATTGTAATGATAATGATAATGATAACGGTGGGTTATAGAGCATTGCATCTGTCGAGTTACGATGATAGAGTTGTAAGGGCGGCAGCGGGTATGGCCTAAATAATTTAGTTTAGCTTAATATAATTTAGTTTTTCTAGGCGAGATCATATCACTGTGGACGTTGATGAAAGAATACGTTATTCTTTCATCAAATCGTTCTTTCATTAATTCGTTCTTTCATCAAATCGTTCTTTCATCAAGTCGTTCTTTCATCAAGTCGTTCTTTCATCAACCCGTACCGCGCAGAAGGGAGCCTGCGCAGGCGGTTGCTACAGAAATTAAACCATTACTCTATCGAATAAACATTTGACTACGAGAAGCAATGATTGGTCCAGTTGATACACCCTGACAGTTACTATGCTCTTGTATTTTTATTTTGTTCCTCTAAACTACCCGCTTGTTCCTCGTACCTTCTTGCTGAAAGTAAAGATCTACACTCAAAATGTAAATTCTTGAAAATAAAATAATAACCCAATAAAACCCCTCTCTATATTGCTACCATACACCATCTTGCTTCTTGGACCTCGCCTCCGAATTTGATTTGGACATTATTGCAATACAAATTTATCATTATACCCATGATTTTTATACCCTTACCTATTACCTACTGTTACAATAAGAAAAATTAATAGTACACGGTCTCAATAGTCTTACAGAAAGGCTTAAATTAGCAAATGAGTCTATCCACTGGACTCAGTTTCACTTTGATCCTCAGGATCCTTCTCAGAGCCTCCTCTTCTGTTGGTGTCTTTACCTAGAATGTCACACCTGACTTGTAACCGAATATCATCCAAAGTGTTACCTTGTGAGGTCATTTTGATATTCACCCAAAATCCGGAGAGGTGACCAGAATTGCTTGGTTTAAGGCTGTGCTATCTAATTTAAAAGATGATTGTTTATGGCTCCGCGGCTAATTTGCACATATCTTACTATACTTACCCGGCCTATAAAGTGTAGCTCACACCTATAAACCTTCTGTGTGCTGCATAAACAGCACTATGTTTTCTGGAGGGTCTATGTACAAAAGCAAGCCTCTCGTGGGAATCTAAGAATAGCATTACATATTTTGTAGGATCTTTAAACACACTTTAATTTACTGTGAGTTCTATTAATAAACATAAATACCATATGAGCTTTACAGACAGTTCTAGATCTTCTATAGGCTTCACAAATACAGAAATATTTGCTGAGGGTTTTATGAATGAACTTGCTCAATGCCTTAGTAGATCCAAAAATGGAAAGCACTATCCGCGAAAACCTCTTCTGATATCTACGTACGAAAATGAGCTCCCTGTGCGCTCTGCGGACAAAAGAAAACTTTTCTGAGGTTTAAAAACGAAAAGGGGATATCCTCTCTGCAAAATTCTCACTCTGTCATATGCTACGGGTACCGACTATATAAAAGGAACATCCCCCCAGATCATTTCCTCAGACTTTCTCAAATCTAAAGCATAAGGATTCTGATTTCATTTAGAAACGGCGATTATAAGTGGCGATGTTGTAAATATGTTTACTAGTCAGGATGCTAGGGACTCCAGACCCGATAGAGAGCTGAGAATGATGAACGATGTGCTTATGACATATCCTTACACTGTTATACACCTACCAGCACAGAATATGCTTTCAACAGCTAAGGGTATGGTCAACATAGCCGAGAATTACCGAGACTATCCTATCTTAGCAATATTCTATGTGAAATACCTAATGAAAAAGTTACCATACGGGGTAATTCCAGTGAACTTGGAATGGCCGGAGCCTTATGTGGTATTAAATACTATCCTTAAGCGCCTAAAAGAACATAAGTTCTTTGCAAATAAAGACAAAGAAGACTTTGCTGAAAGGCTTCATAAGTTAATTGCTCCTGATGTAAGCATTCCTGAATCGAGGAAAGACGAAATTTTGGGTCAACAGAAGAAGGAACGAGTTGTCACCAAAACGATTAATGAGAACTTCCTTGATCCTGTGAATGCAAGGCCTCGATTGCAGCGATTCTTTGAAAAACTTCATAATGGCACATTGGTTGAAAATCTCGAGGTTGGTTTGTGTAAAGTTGAGATCCTCGTATCATCCAAAGCAATGTTAGGACAATCCTTCAAACTTCAAATTATGGCCGCCAATGTCCGGGAGCTCTGGGTAGGAGAGATGGTGTGTAATATGATCACCAACGAAACAGATTATGGTTTTGATGAGGGAGGAGGGGACGACGATGAGGGCAGTTCTGTGGAAGTACAGAACTCACAATCTGCATCTCCTGGTCAAGATCAAGAGGCTCAAAGGGCACCAGAGGCACCAGAGACATCCTCACAGTTATTTGATAAGATTGTTTCCGCACTTCAGGATGACCCAGATTCCGCTAAGGCTCAGCTCGGACAATGCAGGAAGCTTGCAAGCTATTTATTGAGTCATAAGCGCGAACAAGAAGATTTTTTTATGCAAACGAAGGATACCCGTGCTCGGCTATATCTAGATCTCAAAGGGTGCCTTGGGAGCAGCTGGAAATTTAGCATATATAGAGGTGTCAGATGCAAGCAAAATGGGCAATTAAAAGTAAGCCTTAAACCAAGCAATTCTGGTCACCTCTCCGGATTTTGGGTGAATATCAAAATGACCTCACAAGGTAACACTTTGGATGATATTCGGTTACAAGTCAGGTGTGACATTCTAGGTAAAGACACCAACAGAAGAGGAGGCTCTGAGAAGGATCCTGAGGATCAAAGTGAAACTGAGTCCAGTGGATAGACTCATTTGCTAATTTAAGCCTTTCTGTAAGACTATTGAGACCGTGTACTATTAATTTTTCTTATTGTAACAGTAGGTAATAGGTAAGGGTATAAAAATCATGGGTATAATGATAAATTTGTATTGCAATAATGTCCAAATCAAATTCGGAGGCGAGGTCCAAGAAGCAAGATGGTGTATGGTAGCAATATAGAGAGGGTTTTATTGGGTTATTATTTTATTTTCAAGAATTTACATTTTGAGTGTAGATCTTTACTTTCAGCAAGAAGGTACGAGGAACAAGCGGGTAGTTTAGAGGAACAAAATAAAAATACAAGAGCATAGTAACTGTCAGGGTGTATCAACTGGACCAATCATTGCTTCTCGTAGTCAAATGTTTATTCGATAGAGTAATGGTTTAATTTCTGTAGCAACCGCCTGCGCAGGCTCCCTTCTGCGCGGTACGGGTTGATGAAAGAACGACTTGATGAAAGAACGACTTGATGAAAGAACGATTTGATGAAAGAACGAATTAATGAAAGAACGATTTGATGAAAGAATAACGTATTCTTTCATCAACGTCCACAGTGATATGATCTCGCCTAGAAAAACTAAATTATATTAAGCTAAACTAAATTATTTAGGCCATACCCGCTGCCGCCCTTACAACTCTATCATCGTAACTCGACAGATGCAATGCTCTATAACCCACCGTTATCATTATCATTATCATTACAATTAACCCCGTTCCACAACACAACACTCCATTCCACAATACCCCTCCACAATTCCCGTCCAGTAGCTCAAATCTAGTGTAGAATCTTAAAACATTGAATCATAAATCGTATATCTTACATGACATTACATTACATTACATTACGTGTATATCATTATCCAGCCTATTTAAGACGAGTCTCCTGATATATCAGGGCATCTGTTGAAAGATAATTCTTGAGAGAGCACCAACGAGCCTGTATTTGAGCAAGTTACGTCAATGCTTGAAATAGAGTCCGAGTCCGGTGGTGTGTTCGGAGGATGTGAAGGCTTAATCTTGTCAGGAGGTGTCGATGGATCGTCCGACGACAATGCTAATTTTTGGCGCTTCACATGTGCCGCTGTTAACGTTTATAAAGTGCAGTTCTCCCATTATCCGGAAAATCTGGGACGCCTCTGGAACTTCTTGCTTGTAACTTATACTCTTTACCTTCGTTATTCTTGAACCTGGCATAGCTGCTCAAAAAAACCAATACATCCATTGGTATTATTTCTGCATTCTTTCCATACCGAGCCATCAATGTCTCGATATCTGATATCATAGGAATATTCTTGTCTTGTTCACAAGGGTTGCTATTTGGATCAACCAACTCACACGCCCTTTCGGCTGTGATATTATAAAACCCCGATAGAAACGCAAATAAATAAGAAGGCGGACTCTTTTCTATCGTGTGCATGTATCGAGCCTTAGCCACACGGCTAACACCTTCTTCCCGCGCGGCAGACCAATTACCATAGAGCGTGGCTTCTTTATCCATCTCATTATTTGAAAGATATGAAGCTGTCACATGCCTGCCTAAATGCGCTTTCGGTCCATTGGGTATTTTAAAGATGCTCTCATCCGATTGTTTAGAGATAAACCCGTCATATGAGCCTAACAGACTGTTCCTGAGAAGCTGGTAATCATAGCGTGCATCCTCATCAGTAGTTCGAGTTTTGGGAATAGGATCTGTCCATTGGAGGTATGAATCTAGTGCCAACAGCGGGTCGCATCGTCCTTTACATGGGAAGAAATAGACAAAACGAGTACCAGTCTTAGTCTCTGGGACAAAAGCACGTAGCATGCGGCCAAGGTGCTTGTCTGGAATAACTTCAAATGTCTTGATATCGGTATTCTTTAAGTCGTCTGCTCTACAACAATTCATAAAAGTCGCCTGAAGCAAAGATTGTACGCGGCTTTCTTGTAGGCCGAGTAGTTCTAGCTTCTATTAAGTCCATAGTCTTCCTCCAAACCCCAAATAGTTTCCTGTGTTTCAGCGATTTTAGTGATTTCATCATTAATCTTGTTACCCAAATCTCTTTATCGACCTGCTTCCTTTCTCATATGTACAGCAGATAAATGACTCATTACATCATCAGGCTTTTCGTGTACCCCCACAACAAATCTATAGGGCGATACAACATCTTCGAGTCCTTTTATTAGCTTACTTGGGATCTTTCAAATGGTATTCAAAGGATACCGTTTTAGTGGAAGAATCGTATTGCAATGTTTTTGAAATAGACCTCTGGTATTTCAAGAAAGTGGAGCGCTTGACAGGAACGTCCTTTCTTTTCTGACTCGCCAAATTGGCCATCAAAATTATCATCGTCAGATGGGAGGCTAGTTTTTCCTTAGGTAAAGGGTTCTCATTCTCCAAAATGTCTTTTATTTTAGAGATCTGGTGTAAGGGAAGGATTTGACTAAGATCGCTGAAGTCTGACATTTGTCTATTAATTGTTGAAATTTCAGTATCCTTGGTCAATTGCATTCAAATGCAATTAATCGTTGCTGTGAGCGCTCGAATTTTTTGCGTGCCATGATGGGCCGCCTCTATGACCCTGATTTACGAAGAGGAGGAAATTCGTCCACGGCCAAAAATGAAGCTGTGAGAAAAAAAAAAACATAGTACTGTAGTATACCAGCTGGGATTAACAAAACTAAAAGGGCAGACTATTGCCAGATGCAAATACAAAACAGTATTAGGGCCACACTGGAATCTAATCATGGCTTATTAGACGTTGACTATGTGGCTAACCTGCTCGAAAATTTATTGAGAACTTGGAAACATGGTAAACCCACTATTAAAGTCAGGGAAGCTATTCAGTTAGCTCATGCAAAAAGCATTAAGGTAATTTCATTGGTGGATCCAAATAGCAACCCTTGTGAACAAGACAAGAATATTCCTATGGAAATCCAGAAGACGATCCAAATGTGCCCTGGCTTGTAAGGAGGGAGAATTCGTCGGGGCCTTTCACACAGCCGGGATCAGAAACGTCTTCCTTGGAACAGTTGCTAAATGGACTGGGATGCATTGCACGTATTCTGCGGGAGAATACCAACACAGTGGAAGCTAGGAGAGCGATAGATGACCACTTTTGTAAGATTAAAAAACCTGCAAAACTCACAATGGTTGGAATTCAAAACATAAAGAAGAGCATGAAAAGACTATTAGTGAACATGTCACCAATCGAAGGACTGGAAGAATTGTTTTTTCAGGCAAGATCGTTGGGAGTACCTTCCCATTTGGTAGAGAGTGTACGACCACCTGTCGATATTCATAGCGGTAACATGCACAGGACAGGTATTAGTCCGAGGAAGCGAACCTTACCTGAACCGTTCGATGAATCAAACACCATAAGCCACCGGAGAACTAGAAGAAATACCAAACAATAACCTAAACCTGCTATGGCTAATAGATTAGGATTGAGCTACTGGACGGGAATTGTGGAGGGGTATTGTGGAATGGAGTGTTGTGTTGTGGAACGGGGTTAATTGTAATGATAATGATAATGATAACGGTGGGTTATAGAGCATTGCATCTGTCGAGTTACGATGATAGAGTTGTAAGGGCGGCAGCGGGTATGGCCTAAATAATTTAGTTTAGCTTAATATAATTTAGTTTTTCTAGGCGAGATCATATCACTGGGACGTTGATGAAAGAATACGTTATTCTTCATCAAATCGTTCTTTCATTAATTCGTTCTTTCATCAAATCGTTCTTCATCAAGTCGTTCTTCATCAAGTCGTTCTTTCATCAACCCGTACCGCGCAGAAGGGAGCCTGCGCAGGCGGTTGCTACAGAAATTAAACCATTACTCTATCGAATAAACATTTGACTACGAGAAGCAATGATTGGTCCAGTTGATACACCCTGACAGTTACTATGCTCTTGTATTTTTATTTTGTTCCTCTAAACTACCCGCTTGTTCCTCGTACCTTCTTGCTGAAAGTAAAGATCTACACTCAAAATGTAAATTCTTGAAAATAAAATAATAACCCAATAAAACCCTCTCTATATTGCTACCATACACCATCTTGCTTCTTGGACCTCGCCTCCGAATTTGATTTGGACATTATTGCAATACAAATTTATCATTATACCCATGATTTTTATACCCTTACCTATTACCTACTGTTACAATAAGAAAAATTAATAGTACACGGTCTCAATAGTCTTACAGAAAGGCTTAAATTAGCAAATGAGTCTATCCACTGGACTCAGTTTCACTTTGATCCTCAGGATCCTTCTCAGAGCCTCCTCTTCTGTTGGTGTCTTTACCTAGAATGTCACACCTGACTTGTAACCGAATATCATCCAAAGTGTTACCTTGTGAGGTCATTTTGATATTCACCCAAAATCCGGAGAGGTGACCAGAATTGCTTGGTTTAAGGCTTACTTTTAATTGCCCATTTTGCTTGCATCTGACACCTCTATATATGCTAAATTTCCAGCTGCTCCCAAGGCACCCTTTGAGATCTAGATATAGCCGAGCACGGGTATCCTTCGTTTGCATAAAAAAATCTTCTTGTTCGCGCTTATGACTCAATAAATAGCTTGCAAGCTTCCTGCATTGTCCGAGCTGAGCCTTAGCGGAATCTGGGTCATCCTGAAGTGCGGAAACAATCTTATCAAATAACTGTGAGGATGTCTCTGGTGCCTCTGGTGCCCTTTGAGCCTCTTGATCTTGACCAGGAGATGCAGATTGTGAGTTCTGTACTTCCACAGAACTGCCCTCATCGTCGTCCCCTCCTCCCTCATCAAAACCATAATCTGTTTCGTTGGTGATCATATTACACACCATCTCTCCTACCCAGAGCTCCCGGACATTGGCGGCCATAATTTGAAGTTTGAAGGATTGTCCTAACATTGCTTTGGATGATACGAGGATCTCAACTTTACACAAACCAACCTCGAGATTTTCAACCAATGTGCCATTATGAAGTTTTTCAAAGAATCGCTGCAATCGAGGCCTTGCATTCACAGGATCAAGGAAGTTCTCATTAATCGTTTTGGTGACAACTCGTTCCTTCTTCTGTTGACCCAAAATTTCGTCTTTCCTCGATTCAGGAATGCTTACATCAGGAGCAATTAACTTATGAAGCCTTTCAGCAAAGTCTTCTTTGTCTTTATTTGCAAAGAACTTATGTTCTTTTAGGCGCTTAAGGATAGTATTTAATACCACATAAGGCTCCGGCCATTCCAAGTTCACTGGAATTACCCCGTATGGTAACTTTTTCATTAGGTATTTCACATAGAATATTGCTAAGATAGGATAGTCTCGGTAATTCTCGGCTATGTTGACCATACCCTTAGCTGTTGAAAGCATATTCTGTGCTGGTAGGTGTATAACAGTGTAAGGATATGTCATAAGCACATCGTTCATCATTCTCAGCTCTCTATCGGGTCTGGAGTCCCTAGCATCCTGACTAGTAAACATATTTACAACATCGCCACTTATAATCGCCGTTTCTAAATGAAATCAGAATCCTTATGCTTTAGATTTGAGAAAGTCTGAGGAAATGATCTGGGGATGTTCCTTTATATAGTCGGTACCCGTAGCATATGACAGAGTGAGAATTTTGCAGAGAGGATATCCCCTTTCGTTTTAAACCTCAGAAAGTTTTCTTTGTCCGCAGAGCGCACAGGGAGCTCATTTTCGTACGTAGATATCAGAAGAGGTTTTCGCGGATAGTGCTTTCCATTTTGGATCTACTAAGGCATTGAGCAAGTTCATTCATAAAACCCTCAGCAAATATTTCTGTATTTGTGAAGCCTATAGAAGATCTAGAACTGTCTGTAAAGCTCATATGGTATTTATGTTTATTAATAGAACTCACAGTAAATTAAAGTGTGTTTAAAGATCCTACAAAATATGTAATGCTATTCTTAGATTCCCACGAGAGGCTTGCTTTTGTACATAGACCCTCCAGAAAACATAGTGCTGTTTATGCAGCACACAGAAGGTTTATAGGTGTGAGCTACACTTTATAGGCCGGGTAAGTATAGTAAGATATGTGCAAATTAGCCGCGGAGCCATAAACAATCATCTTTTAAATTAGATAGCACAGCCTTAAACCAAGCAATTCTGGTCACCTCTCCGGATTTTGGGTGAATATCAAAATGACCTCACAAGGTAACACTTTGGATGATATTCGGTTACAAGTCAGGTGTGACATTCTAGGTAAAGACACCAACAGAAGAGGAGGCTCTGAGAAGGATCCTGAGGATCAAAGTGAAACTGAGTCCAGTGGATAGACTCATTTGCTAATTTAAGCCTTTCTGTAAGACTATTGAGACCGTGTACTATTAATTTTTCTTATTGTAACAGTAGGTAATAGGTAAGGGTATAAAAATCATGGGTATAATGATAAATTTGTATTGCAATAATGTCCAAATCAAATTCGGAGGCGAGGTCCAAGAAGCAAGATGGTGTATGGTAGCAATATAGAGAGGGTTTTATTGGGTTATTATTTTATTTTCAAGAATTTACATTTTGAGTGTAGATCTTTACTTTCAGCAAGAAGGTACGAGGAACAAGCGGGTAGTTTAGAGGAACAAAATAAAAATACAAGAGCATAGTAACTGTCAGGGTGTATCAACTGGACCAATCATTGCTTCTCGTAGTCAAATGTTTATTCGATAGAGTAATGGTTTAATTTCTGTAGCAACCGCCTGCGCAGGCTCCCTTCTGCGCGGTACGGGTTGATGAAAGAACGACTTGATGAAAGAACGACTTGATGAAAGAACGATTTGATGAAAGAACGAATTAATGAAAGAACGATTTGATGAAAGAATAACGTATTCTTTCATCAACGTCCACAGTGATATGATCTCGCCTAGAAAACTAAATTATATTAAGCTAAACTAAATTATTTAGGCCATACCCGCTGCCGCCCTTACAACTCTATCATCGTAACTCGACAGATGCAATGCTCTATAACCCACCGTTATCATTATCATTATCATTACAATTAACCCTGTTCCACAACACAACACTCCATTCCACAATACCTCCACAATTCCCGTCCAGTAGCTCAATCCCAATCTATTAGCCATAGCAGGTTTAGGTTATTGTTTGGTATTTCTTCATGAGTTCTCCGGTGGCTTATGGTGTTTGATTATCGAACGGTTCAGGTAAGGTTCGCTTCCTCGACTATACCTGTCCTGTGCATGTTACCGCTATGAATATCGACAGGTGGTCGTACACTCTCTACCAAATGGGAAGGTACACCAACGATCTTGCCTGAAAACAATTCTTCCAGTCCTTCGATTGCTTGACATGTTCACTCCGGTAGTCTTTTCATGCTCTTCTTTATGTTTTGAATTCCAACCATTGTGAGTTTTGCAGGTTTTTAATCTTACAAAGTGGTCATCTATCGCTCTGGCGCTTCCACTGTGTTGGTATTCTCCCGCAGAATACGTGCAATGCATCCCAGTCCATTTAGCAACTGTTCCAAGGAAGACGTTTCTGATCCCGGCTGTGTGAAAGGCCCCGACGAATTCTACCTTCCTTACAATTCAGGGCACATTTGGATCGTCTTCTGGATTTCCATCAAAATTTCGGAAGCTACAGGTTTCCTGAGGCCATAATGAAATTACCTTAATGCTTTTTGCATGAGCTAACTGAATAGCTTCCCTGACTTTAATAGTGGGTTTACCATGTTTCCAAGTTCTCAATAAATTTTCGAGCAGGTTAGCCACATAGTCAACGTCTAATAAGCCATGATTAGATTCCAGTGTGGCCCTAATACTGTTTTGTATTTGCATCTGGCAATAGTCTGCCCTTTTAGTTTTGTTAATCCCAGCTGGTATACTACAGTACTATGTTTTTTTACCATACAGCTTCATTTTTGGCCGTGGACGAATTTCCTCCTCTATAAATCAGGGTCATAGAGGCTGCCTATCATGGCACGCAAAAATTCGAGCGCTCATTTTAACGATTATTGCATTTGAATGTTTTGACCAAGGATACTGAAATTTCAACAATTAATAGACAAATGTCAGACTTCAGCGAGCTTAGTCATAGCTTCCCTTACACCAGATCTCTAAAGTAAAAGACATTTTGGAGAATGAGAACCCTTTACCTAAGGTAAATCTAGCCTGCCATCTGACGATGATAATTTTGATGGCCAATTTGGAGTCAGAAAAGAAAGGACGTTCCAGTCAAGCTCTCCACTTTCTTGAAATACCAGAGGTCTATTTGCTTGTCATTGCAATACGATTCTTCCACTAAAACGGTATCCTTTGAATACCATTTGAAAGACCCAAGTAAGCTAATAAAAGGACTGAAGATGTTGTATCGCCCTTTAGTTTTGTTGTGGGGTACACGAAAAGCTTGATGATGTAATGAGTCATTTATCTGCTGTACAAATGAGAAAGGAAGCAGGTCGGAAAGAGATTTGGGTAACAAGATTAATGATGAAATCACTAAAATCGCTGAAACGACCTGCTTCTATTTGGGGTTTGTCAGGAAGACTATGGACTTAATATCAGCAGAACTACTTCGGCCCCACAACAAAAGCTATAGTACGATACAACATCTTCAGTCGACTTTTATGAATTGTTGTAGAGCAGACGGTATTCAAAGAATACCGATATCAAGACATTTGAAGTTATTCCAGACATAGCACCTCTGGTATGCTACAAGCTTTTGTCCCAGAGACTAAGACTGGTACGTCGTTTTGTCTATTTCTTCCCATGTAAAGGACGATGCGACCGTCTGTTGGCAGGCTAGATTTTCCTCCAATGGACAGATCCTATTCCAAAACTCGAACTACTGATGAGGATGCACGCTATGATTACCAGCTCGCAGGAACAGTCTGTTAGGCTCATATGACGGGTTTATCTCTAAACAATCGGATGAGAGCATCTTTAAAATAATCAATGGACCGAAAGCGCATTTAGGCAGGCATGTGACAGCTTCATATCTTCAAATAATGAGATGGATAAAGAAGCCACGCTCAATGGTAATTGGTCTGCCGCGCGGGAAGAAGGTGTTAGCCGTGTGGCTAAGGCTCGATACATGCACACGATAGAAAGGGTCCGCCTTCTTGCCATTTGCGTTTACATCGGGTTTTTAATATCACAGCCGAAAGGGCGTATTAGTTGGTTGATCCAAATAGCAACCCTTCGTGAACAAGACAAGAATATTCCTATGATATCAGATATCGAGACATTGATGGCTCGGTATGGAAAGAATGCAGAAATAATACCAATGGATGTATTGGTTTTGAGCAGCTATGCCAGGTTCAAGAATAACGAAGGTAAAGAGTATAAGTTACAAGCAAGAAGTTCCCGAGGCGTCCCAGATTTTCCGGATAATGGGAGAACTGCACTTTATAACGCGTTAACAGCGGCACATGTGAAGCGCCAAAATTAGCATTGTCGTCGGACGATCCATCGACACCTCCTGACAAGATTAAGCCTTCACATCCTCCGAACACACCACCGACTCGAACTCTATTTCAGGCATTGACGTAACTTGCTCAAATACAGGCTCGTTGGTGCTCTCTCGAGAATTATCTTCAACAGATGCCCTGATATATCAGGAGACTCGTCTTAAATAGGCTGGATAATGATATACACGTAATGTAATGTAATGTAATGTCATGTAAGATATACGATTTATGATTCAATGTTTTAAGATTCTACACTAGATTTGAGCTACTGGACGGGAATTGTGGAGGGGTATTGTGGAATGGAGTGTTGTGTTGTGGAACGGGGTTAATTGTAATGATAATGATAATGATAACGGTGGGTTATAGAGCATTGCATCTGTCGAGTTACGATGATAGAGTTGTAAGGGCGGCAGCGGGTATGGCCTAAATAATTTAGTTTAGCTTAATATAATTTAGTTTTTCTAGGCGAGATCATATCACTGTGGACGTTGATGAAAGAATACGTTATTCTTCATCAAATCGTTCTTTCATTAATTCGTTCTTTCATCAAATCGTTCTTTCATCAAGTCGTTCTTCATCAAGTCGTTCTTTCATCAACCCGTACCGCGCAGAAGGGAGCCTGCGCAGGCGGTTGCTACAGAAATTAAACCATTACTCTATCGAATAAACATTTGACTACGAGAAGCAATGATTGGTCCAGTTGATACACCCTGACAGTTACTATGCTCTTGTATTTTTATTTTGTTCCTCTAAACTACCCGCTTGTTCCTCGTACCTTCTTGCTGAAAGTAAAGATCTACACTCAAAATGTAAATTCTTGAAAATAAAATAATAACCCAATAAAACCCTCTCTATATTGCTACCATACACCATCTTGCTTCTTGGACCTCGCCTCCGAATTTGATTTGGACATTATTGCAATACAAATTTATCATTATACCCATGATTTTTATACCCTTACCTATTACCTACTGTTACAATAAGAAAAATTAATAGTACACGGTCTCAATAGTCTTACAGAAAGGCTTAAATTAGCAAATGAGTCTATCCACTGGACTCAGTTTCACTTTGATCCTCAGGATCCTTCTCAGAGCCTCCTCTTCTGTTGGTGTCTTTACCTAGAATGTCACACCTGACTTGTAACCGAATATCATCCAAAGTGTTACCTTGTGAGGTCATTTTGATATTCACCCAAAATCCGGAGAGGTGACCAGAATTGCTTGGTTTAAGGCTTACTTTTAATTGCCCATTTTGCTTGCATCTGACACCTCTATATATGCTAAATTTCCAGCTGCTCCCAAGGCACCCTTTGAGATCTAGATATAGCCGAGCACGGGTATCCTTCGTTTGCATAAAAAAATCTTCTTGTTCGCGCTTATGACTCAATAAATAGCTTGCAAGCTTCCTGCATTGTCCGAGCTGAGCCTTAGCGGAATCTGGGTCATCCTGAAGTGCGGAAACAATCTTATCAAATAACTGTGAGGATGTCTCTGGTGCCTCTGGTGCCCTTTGAGCCTCTTGATCTTGACCAGGAGATGCAGATTGTGAGTTCTGTACTTCCACAGAACTGCCCTCATCGTCGTCCCTCCTCCCTCATCAAAACCATAATCTGTGCCTGTTGGTGATCATATTACACACCATCTCTCCTACCCAGAGCTCCTGGACATTACATGGCCATAATTTGAAGTTTGAAGGATTGTCCTAACATTGCTTTGGATGATACGAGGATCTCAACTTTACACAAACCAACCTCGAGATTTTCAACCAATGTGCCATTATGAAGTTTTTCAAAGAATCGCTGCATCGAGGCCTTGCATTCACAGGATCAAGGAAGTTCTCATTAATCGTTTTGGTGACAACTCGTTCCTTCTTCTGTTGACCCAAAATTTCGTCTTTCCTCGATTCAGGAATGCTTACATCAGAGAATTAACTTATGAAGCCTTTCAGCAAAGTCTTCTTTGTCTTTATTTGCAAAGAACTTATGTTCTTTAGGCGCTTAAGGATAGTATTTAATACCACATAAGGCTCCGGCCATTCCAAGTTCACTGGAATTACCCTGTATGGTAACTTTTCATTAGGTATTTCACATAGAATATTGCTAAGATAGGATAGTCTCGGTAATTTCGGCTATGTTGACCATACCCTTAGCTGTTGAAAGCATATTCTGTGCTGGTAGGTGTATAACAGTGTAAGGATATGTCATAAGCACATCGTTCATCATTCTCAGCTCTCTATCGGGTCTGGAGTCCCTAGCATCCTGACTAGTAAACATATTTACAACATCGCCACTTATAATCGCTGTTTCTAAATGAAATCAGAATCCTTATGCTTTAGATTTGAGAAAGTCTGAGGAAATGATCTGGGGATGTTCCTTTATATAGTCGGTACCCGTAGCATATGACAGAGTGAGAATTTTGCAGAGAGGATATCCCCTTTCGTTTTAAACCTCAGAAAGTTTTCTTTGTCCGCAGAGCGCACAGGGAGCTCATTTTCGTACGTAGATATCAGAAGAGGTTTTCGCGGATAGTGCTTTCCATTTTGGATCTACTAAGGCATTGAGCAAGTTCATTCATAAAACCCTCAGCAAATATTTCTGTATTTGTGAAGCCTATAGAAGATCTAGAACTGTCTGTAAAGCTCATATGGTATTTATGTTTATTAATAGAACTCACAGTAAATTAAAGTGTGTTTAAAGATCCTACAAAATATGTAATGCTATTCTTAGATTCCCAATGAGAGGCTTGCTTTTGTACATAGACCTCCAGAAAACATAGTGCTGTTTATGCAGCACACAGAAGGTTTATAGGTGTGAGCTACACTTTATAGGCCGGGTAAGTATAGTAAGATATGTGCAAATTAGCCGCGGAGCCATAAACAATCATCTTTAAATTAGATAGCACAGCCTTAAACCAAGCAATTCTGGTCACCTCTCCGATTTTGGGTGAATATCAAAATGACCTCACAAGGTAACACTTTGGATGATATTCGGTTACAAGTCAGGTGTGACATTCTAGGTAAAGACACCAACAGAAGAGGAGGCTCTGAGAAGGATCCTGAGGATCAAAGTGAAACTGAGTCCAGTGGATAGACTCATTTGCTAATTTAAGCCTTTCTGTAAGACTATTGAGACCGTGTACTATTAATTTTTCTTATTGTAACAGTAGGTAATAGGTAAGGGTATAAAAATCATGGGTATAATGATAAATTTGTATTGCAATAATGTCCAAATCAAATTCGGAGGCGAGGTCCAAGAAGCAAGATGGTGTATGGTAGCAATATAGAGAGGGTTTTATTGGGTTATTATTTTATTTTCAAGAATTTACATTTTGAGTGTAGATCTTTACTTTCAGCAAGAAGGTACGAGGAACAAGCGGGTAGTTTAGAGGAACAAAATAAAAATACAAGAGCATAGTAACTGTCAGGGTGTATCAACTGGACCAATCATTGCTTCTCGTAGTCAAATGTTTATTCGATAGAGTAATGGTTTAATTTCTGTAGCAACCGCCTGCGCAGGCTCCCTCTGCGCGGTACGGGTTGATGAAAGAACGACTTGATGAAAGAACGACTTGATGAAAGAACGATTTGATGAAAGAACGAATTAATGAAAGAACGATTTGATGAAAGAATAACGTATTCTTTCATCAACGTCCACAGTGATATGATCTCGCCTAGAAAACTAAATTATATTAAGCTAAACTAAATTATTTAGGCCATACCCGCTGCCGCCCTTACAACTCTATCATCGTAACTCGACAGATGCAATGCTCTATAACCCACCGTTATCATTATCATTATCATTACAATTAACCCCGTTCCACAACACAACACTCCATTCCACAATACCTCCACAATTCCCGTCCAGTAGCTCAAATCTAGTGTATTAGCCAAAACAGGAATTAGGTTATTGTTTGGTATGACATTAGTTCATCCGGTGGCTTATGGTGTTTGATTATCGAGCGGTTCATTTAAGACGAGTCTCCTGATATACCAGGGCATCTGTTGAAAGATATGAATATTGAGAGGTGCACCAACGAGCCTGTATTTGAGCAAGTTACGTCAATGCTTGAAATAGAGTCTTCCAGTCCGGTGGTGTGTTCAGGAATAGTCTTTTAATCTCTTCAGGATGTGTCGAATGGATCGTCCGACGACAATTTTAATTTTGGCGCTTCACATGTGCCGCTGTTAACTTCCACTGTGTTCTCCCATTCTCCGGAAAATCTGGGACGCATCCCAACTCCATTGTAACTTATACTCTTTACCTTCGTTATTCTTGAACCTGGCATAGTTGCTCAAAAGCCAGGGCATCCATTGGTATTATTTCTGCATTCCATCAAAATTTCGAGCCATCAATGTCTCTGATATCTGATATTATAGGAATATTCTTGTCTTGTTCTAACTGAATAGCTTGCTATTTGTGGGTCAACCAACTTTCCAAGCCTCAATAAATTTCGGCTGTGATATAGTAAACGTCTATAGAAACGCAAATAAGATTCCAAGGCGGACTCTTTCTATCGTGTATTTGCATCGAGCAATAGCCACACGGCTAGTTTTGTTCTTCCCAGCGGCAGACCACAGTACTATGTTTAGAGCGTGGCTTCATTTTTCCATCGAATTATTTGAAATCATATGAGGCTGCCATCATGGCACGCCTAAATGCGCTTTCGGTCCATTAATTTTTTGAGATGCTCTCATCCAATTGTTTAGAGATAAACCCGTCATATGACAAATAACAGACTTTCCTGCTTAGTGGTAATCATTCCCTTACATCCTCATCTCTAGTTCGAGTTTTGGAGAATAGAATCCTGTCCATTGGAGGTATGAATCTAGTGCCAACAGACGGTGCATCGTCCTTGACATGGGAAGAAATAGACAAAACAGTACCAGTCTTAGTCTCTGTCAAAAGCACCACTAGCATGCGGCCAGAGGTGCTATTTCAATAACATTGCAATATGATCTTCCACTAAAACGGTATCCTTTGAATACGTCTGAAAGACCAACAATTAATAAAAGTCGCCTCGAAGATGTTGATCGCCCTATAGCTTTGTTGTAGGCACGAGTAGTTCTAGCTTCTATTAAGTCCATTATCTGCTGACAAATGAGAAAATAGTTTCAGGTGTTTCAGAGATTTTAGTGATTTCATCAATGATTGTTACCCAAATCTCTGAAACGACCTGCTTCTATTTGGGGTATGTCGGGAAGACTAATGACTCATTACATCATCAGGCTTTTCAACTACTGGTCCCACAACAAATCTATAGGGCGATACAACATCTTCGAGGCCTTTATTAGAATTGTTGTCTTTCAAATGGTATTCAAAGAATACCGTTTTAGTGGAAGAATCGTATTGCAATGTTATTGAAATAGACCTCTGGTATTTCAAGAAAGTGGAGCCCAGAGACAGGAACGTCCTTTTTTGACTCGCCAAATTGGCCATCAAAATTATCATCGTCAGATGGGAGCACTAGATTTACCTTAGGGAAAGGGTTCTATTCCAAAATGTCTTTTATTTTAGAGATCTGGCTATGATTAGGAGCTTGACTAACAGTCTGTTAAGTCATATGACATTTGTCTATTAATTGTTGAATTTCAGTATCCTTGGTCAATTGCATTCAAATGCATTTAATCGTTGCATGTGAGCAGCTCGATATTTTTAATGCGATGGATGATGGGCCGCCTCTATGACCCTGATTTACGAAGAGGAAGAAATTCGTCCACGGCTCGAAATGAATGCACACGATAGAAAAGAGTCCGCATAGTATTTGTATACCAGCTGGGATTAACAAAACTAAAGGGCAGACTATTGCCAGATGCAAATACAAAACAGTATTAACCACACAAGAATCTAATCATGGCTTATCAGACGTTGACTATGATGGCTAACCTGCTCGAAAATTTATGCAGAACTTGGAAACATGGATAAACCCACTATTAAAGTCAGGGAAGCTATTCAGGTTCATGAATAACGAAGGTTATGGCCTCAGAAACCTATAAGTTATGGAAATCAAGCAAGAAGTGTAAGGAGGGAGAATTGTCCCTTTCACACAGCCGAGGCGTCCCTTGAACAGTTTAAATGATAATGGGATGAACTGCACGTTTATAACGCGTTAATACCAACACATGTGAAGCTAGGAGAGCCAAAATGACCATTGTCGTCGGACGAAAACATCGAAACCTCCTGACAAGATTAAGCCTTCACATAAAGAAGAACATGACCACCGACTATTACTCTACATGTCACCAATCGACGTAACTTGCTTTTCAGGCAGGCTCGTTGGTGCCTCTCAAGAATTGGTAGAGAACAGACCACCCTCGATATTCAGGAGACTCGTCTTAAATAGGCTGGATAATCCGATATACACGAACCTAACCTGAACTGTAATGAATCAAACACCATAAGATATACTAGATTTATGATTCAATGTTTTAAGATTCTACACTAGATTTGAGCTACTGGACGGGAATTGTGGAGGGTATTGTGGAATGGAGTGTTGTGTTGTGGAACGGGGTTAATTGTAATGATAATGATAATGATAACGGTGGGTTATAGAGCATTGCATCTGTCGAGTTACGATGATAGAGTTGTAAGGGCGGCAGCGGGTATGGCCTAAATAATTTAGTTTAGCTTAATATAATTTAGTTTTTCTAGGCGAGATCATATCATCAGGACGTTGATGAAAGAATACGTTATTCTTTCATCAAATCGTTCTTTCATTAATTCGTTCTTTCATCAAATCGTTCTTTCATCAAGTCGTTCTTTCATCAAGTCGTTCTTTCATCAACCCGTACCGCGCAGAAGGGAGCCTGCGCAGGCGGTTGCTACAGAAATTAAACCATTACTCTATCGAATAAACATTTGACTACGAGAAGCAATGATTGGTCCAGTTGATACACCCTGACAGTTACTATGCTCTTGTATTTTTATTTTGTTCCTCTAAACTACCCGCTTGTTCCTCGTACCTTCTTGCTGAAAGTAAAGATCTACACTCAAAATGTAAATTTTGAAAATAAAATAATAACCCAATAAAACCCTCTCTATATTGCTACCATACACCATCTTGCTTCTTGACCTCGCCTGAATTTGATTTGGACATTATTGCAATACAAATTTATCATTATACCCATGATTTTTATACCCTTACCTATTACCTACTGTTACAATAAGAAAAATTAATAGTACACGGTCTCAATAGTCTTACAGAAAGGCTTAAATTAGCAAATGAGTCTATCCACTGGACTCAGTTTCACTTTGATCCTCAGGATCCTTCTCAGAGCCTCCTCTTCTGTTGGTGTCTTTACCTAGAATGTCACACCTGACTTGTAACCGAATATCATCCAAAGTGTTACCTTGTGAGGTCATTTTGATATTCACCCAAAATCCGGAGAGGTGACCAGAATTGCTTGGTTTAAGGCTTACTTTTAATTGCCCATTTTGCTTGCATCTGACACCTCTATATATGCTAAATTTCCAGCTGCTCCCAAGGCACCCTTTGAGATCTAGATATAGCCGAGCACGGGTATCCTTCGTTTGCATAAAAAAATCTTCTTGTTCGCGCTTATGACTCAATAAATAGCTTGCAAGCTTCCTGCATTGTCCGAGCTGAGCCTTAGCGGAATCTGGGTCATCCTGAAGTGCGGAAACAATCTTATCAAATAACTGTGAGGATGTCTCTGGTGCCTCTGGTGCCCTTTGAGCCTCTTGATCTTGACCAGGAGATGCAGATTGTGAGTTCTGTACTTCCACAGAACTGCCCTCATCGTCGTCCCCTCCTCCCTCATCAAAACCATAATCTGTTTCGTTGGTGATCATATTACACACCATCTCTCCTACCCAGAGCTCCCGGACATTGGCGGCCATAATTTGAAGTTTGAAGGATTGTCCTAACATTGCTTTGGATGATACGAGGATCTCAACTTTACACAAACCAACCTCGAGATTTTCAACCAATGTGCCATTATGAAGTTTTTCAAAGAATCGCTGCAATCGAGGCCTTGCATTCACAGGATCAAGGAAGTTCTCATTAATCGTTTTGGTGACAACTCGTTCCTTCTTCTGTTGACCCAAAATTTCGTCTTTCCTCGATTCAGGAATGCTTACATCAGGAGCAATTAACTTATGAAGCCTTTCAGCAAAGTCTTTTTGTCTTTATTTGCAAAGAACTTATGTTCTTTAGGCGCTTAAGGATAGTATTTAATACCACATAAGGCTCCGGCCATTCCAAGTTCACTGGAATTACCCCTGTATGGTAACTTTTCATTAGGTATTTCACATAGAATATTGCTAAGATAGGATAGTCTCGGTAATTTCGGCTATGTTGACCATACCCTTAGCTGTTGAAAGCATATTCTGTGCTGGTAGGTGTATAACAGTGTAAGGATATGTCATAAGCACATCGTTCATCATTCTCAGCTCTCTATCGGGTCTGGAGTCCCTAGCATCCTGACTAGTAAACATATTTACAACATCGCCACTTATAATCGCTGTTTCTAAATGAAATCAGAATCCTTATGCTTTAGATTTGAGAAAGTCTGAGGAAATGATCTGGGGATGTTCCTTTATATAGTCGGTACCCGTAGCATATGACAGAGTGAGAATTTTGCAGAGAGGATATCCCTTTCGTTTTAAACCTCAGAAAGTTTTCTTTTGTCCGCAGAGCGCACAGGGAGCTCATTTTCGTACGTAGATATCAGAAGAGGTTTTCGCGGATAGTGCTTTCCATTTTGGATCTACTAAGGCATTGAGCAAGTTCATTCATAAAACCCTCAGCAAATATTTCTGTATTTGTGAAGCCTATAGAAGATCTAGAACTGTCTGTAAAGCTCATATGGTATTTATGTTTATTAATAGAACTCACAGTAAATTAAAGTGTTTAAAGATCCTACAAAATATGTAATGCTATTCTTAGATTCCCACGAGAGGCTTGCTTTTGTACATAGACCTCCAGAAAACATAGTGCTGTTTATGCAGCACACAGAAGGTTTATAGGTGTGAGCTACACTTTATAGGCCGGGTAAGTATAGTAAGATATGTGCAAATTAGCCGCGGAGCCATAAACAATCATCTTTAAATTAGATAGCACAGCCTTAAACCAAGCAATTCTGGTCACCTCTCCGATTTTGGGTGAATATCAAAATGACCTCACAAGGTAACACTTTGGATGATATTCGGTTACAAGTCAGGTGTGACATTCTAGGTAAAGACACCAACAGAAGAGGAGGCTCTGAGAAGGATCCTGAGGATCAAAGTGAAACTGAGTCCAGTGGATAGACTCATTTGCTAATTTAAGCCTTCTGTAAGACTATTGAGACCGTGTACTATTAATTTTTCTTATTGTAACAGTAGGTAATAGGTAAGGGTATAAAAATCATGGGTATAATGATAAATTTGTATTGCAATAATGTCCAAATCAAATTCGGAGGCGAGGTCCAAGAAGCAAGATGGTGTATGGTAGCAATATAGAGAGGGTTTTATTGGGTTATTATTTTATTTTCAAGAATTTACATTTTGAGTGTAGATCTTTACTTTCAGCAAGAAGGTACGAGGAACAAGCGGGTAGTTTAGAGGAACAAAATAAAAAATACAAGAGCATAGTAACTGTCAGGGTGTATCAACTGGACCAATCATTGCTTCTCGTAGTCAAATGTTTATTCGATAGAGTAATGGTTTAATTTCTGTAGCAACCGCCTGCGCAGGCTCCTCTCTGCGCGGTACGGGTTGATGAAAGAACGACTTGATGAAAGAACGACTTGATGAAAGAACGATTTGATGAAAGAACGAATTAATGAAAGAACGATTTGATGAAAGAATAACGTATTCTTTCATCAACGTCCACAGTGATATGATCTCGCCTAGAAAAAACTAAATTATATTAAGCTAAACTAAATTATTTAGGCCATACCCGCTGCCGCCCTTACAACTCTATCATCGTAACTCGACAGATGCAATGCTCTATAACCCACCGTTATCATTATCATTATCATTACAATTAACCCCGTTCCACAACACAACACTCCATTCCACAATACCCCTCCACAATTCCCGTCCAGTAGCTCAATCCTAATCTATTAGCCATAGCAGGTTTAGGTTATTGTTTGGTATTTCTTCTAGTTCTCCGGTGGCTTATGGTGTTTGATTCATCGAACGGTTCAGGTAAGGTTCGCTTCCTCGGACTAATACCTGTCCTGTGCATGTTACCGCTATGAATATCGACAGGTGGTCGTACACTCTCTACCAAATGGGAAGGTACTCCCAACGATCTTGCCTGAAAAAACAATTCTTCCAGTCCTTCGATTGGTGACATGTTCACTAATAGTCTTTTCATGCTCTTCTTTATGTTTTGAATTCCAACCATTGTGAGTTTTGCAGGTTTTTTAATCTTACAAAAGTGGTCATCTATCGCTCTCCTAGCTTCCACTGTGTTGGTATTCTCCCGCAGAATACGTGCAATGCATCCCAGTCCATTTAGCAACTGTT
>UEGL01000032.1:0-157209 GCA_900465325.1 Zygosaccharomyces sapae | reverse complement strand
CTATAATTTGCACGATTGTTATTTTGTACCTATTTATATTTAAGACGTGTTGTCCTCTTGACAGCGCGGCCACGTGACTTTGAATAAGAATCACATTATACGAATCACCATTGGTGATCCACGAACCCTATATTATACCATTTATGAGCCCTAATCCAAACTCGAAAAAAAAAAAAAAAATTTCTCTCAAAACCTCCTTAACAGTCAAGCCGGGGCAACTGCATACGCACCTAACTATTTAAAAGACGGTTACAGGGAAAGAAAAGTGATTCACTGTGTCTGTGTGAAACATTATTATCCAGTCCATTTGGAGGTTCCATCATTTGACGGTGTCATTACATTTACCTTATTTCTGAGAGGCTGTTTATTTGTTTAAATTGATTTAACTGTATAAGGGGAGTATGAGCAATTCAACTTTATCTCAAGATGTTTCCAGATCTCAACATCCCCAACATGTTCCTCAGGAGGAGGAAGGTGTTCTAAACTATTTCTTGGAAATTAGGACTCTTTTAAGCCAACTAAAGCAGAATAGAACAAAGTATCTCGATTCCAAAAGGGTCCAGACGACTTATGAGCAAGTTTTAACAAGGGTTAGAGAACTAGACGGTATTAGAAAGAGCAACCATGAGACACCATCCAGTAGTGCAACGACTTTGATTCACAATGCTGAATTACACAATCGGGTTGATTCGGTTTTGGATGATGTATTCCAACTCCTTTCGTTGTGCTTTTGACGGTTGGGTTGAAGAATTCGGCGCCAGCTGCTTACGCTTCTCTTTCTACTGTGCAAAGATTACTGGAGCATTTAAACGAATCAAATGTTTTCACTATGCATGATTTAAGGCCAATTAAGGAAAGGTTGATCGAAATCAAGAAGATCGTGGAAAGAGCTGTGAGAAGAACAATGAGGCGGCAAGGGAAGAAGAAGAGTTTTGAAAAATACACCAGATTTGAGTGAAGTGGACAGGAACCTTTCCGAAGAAACGAGACGGAACAAAATCGAACAAGATTTGTTGTTAAGGGCAAAGTTGCAACATTGTTTGGATGCATACTATAGCACAGAGGCAAAAGTGGAAACGGTTGATCCAAGTCTTTCTAGCATCATGGATAAGTTGTTTCAGATCCGAAGGGAGCTTTTATCCTTGGCTGCATCAGCTAAAAGACTACTACCTCAGCATCGGCTGAGAAGGAACTGGAGGATAAGCACGTTTTAGCGCCCGAATGTGTTAACACAAGAGTGGACTTTCTAAAGAAAGAACTAAACGAAATAGAATCACACAGGGACACGACAGGGAAATTTAGATCACCGGAATCTAATGAGTCTTCAGAAAAGGGACAAAGTGTTTTGAATGGTCTTTTATACGATTGTTACGATTTACTTGGAGATCTATCACACCAGAAGGACGGTGGTATTGAATTAGATCCTAAATTACAACCAATTTACGCCAAACTAATTGATATTAAGACGACTTTAGAAAATCTGTTAATAACAAGAAGATGGACGCTTAGAGAAACTGATCTTTTCACCTATCAGAAGGAACTGGGTGAAATTGATAGTTTACGTGTTAATTCTAAATTCCCAACGGATTCAGGGGATAACAAGGGACAAACAATTCTTTTATACCTTTTGCGCAGATGTTACGCTATAATTTACAAGTTGTTGGAGAGCTCTGAACCGGTTTCCGAATCATTACAACCCTTACATAACCAACTGTCCACAGTACGCCGCTGTCTGTTAGCATTAAAGGGAATGGGTGGCATCAACAACAGTAGGGAGCTATACCCGTATCAGATGAAATTAGCATCTCTAGACGGTCTGCGTGTAGATGGTAAATTTTATGACTCTGATGGAAACGTTCCTGAAGGCCAAGCTACCCTGAATGCATTATTAGCTGAGTGTTTTGACATTATACATGAGATGAAGATAGAGGCGGAAGACAGGACAGAATCAGAGACTCAATCTGAGGTGGAAGGTGACGGCGAAGATTTCCGTCAAACCTATAGCGAGGCTGAAAGAGAAAATCCACGAGTAGCGAAATTCCTTGACAATTCGTACTCAGCTGCAGATGACGAAGAAGACGATCGTTCCTCTCCATCGAGTTCGAGCGCTCAAAGTATTATCGATGAGAGTGAAGCTACTTCCTTATCAATAACAAGAAATTGACGATAATTTTACAACTATAACAACTAATAATAATAATGATTCAAAAACAACTTTTCCCTCATTTGTTACCATTTTAAAGATCAACTTCCGACAATTCTAGTCTAATTGCGCCACAGATAAAATTAACTTGTATTTTATACTCGATGCCTACGTACGATTTTGCTGTGGAATTGCGTTCTTACTCCTGAGCTAGATTGGCTTTTGATTGTGTGTTCTTCGTGTTCGCTTTTCTCCTCTTGCCTTGTGATTGCAAGGTACGGGTATATATATAATTTAATATTGCTGGGTTTCGTATACCATACGATAGGGTGCAAAGAGAAAGGGAAAAAGATCCTCGATTGTAACTACAATACACAATAAGAGCTTAATCGTAGCTTTTGTCTTGATTTTTTTTTTAAAAAAAGAAAAAGCACCTTGAACATTTATTACAATAGGTATCAATAGAATGGCAGGATTGCGTCGTTCATCAAGATTGTCAAGTAAAGAAGATCCACTGAAGAGTAAGCCTGAGGAAGGGAAGGAGCCCCACCTTCAAAGAAGTCTAAGACGTCTGATGAAAATGAAGAGTCACTAGGTGAAGAAGAAGAGGAAGAAGAAGAAGCTAAATCAGAGGGTGATTCCGATTTTAAAGAGCAGGAGGGCGACGATGAAGGTGAAGAAGAGGAACCAGAAGAACCAAAGGAGTTAGAAGAAGGCGATTCAATCCCCGATGTTGTTCTTAAGAATCAAGATGACGAGGAAATCTCTTTGAAAAAGTATCAGACGAACGCAAGATTGTGGTAATTTTGGATATCCAAAAGCGAGTACACCAGGTTGTACACGCCAAGCCTGTGGATTCCGTGATAACTATCAAGAATTAAAGGAACATGCCGCCGTGTTTGGTCTAAGTGCCGATACTGTCAATGCTCAAAAAATTTCAGGAAAAGCAACAATTACCTTTTGATTTATTAAGTGATCCTGAACGTCATTTAGTCGGCTTGTTGGGAGCAAAAATCCCCAGAATCCGGTATTGTAAGATCACATTGGGTCTTCGCCGGTGGTATCCTTAAACACAAGAGAGTCAAGATTTCCCAGAAGTCAGCATTGAAGATGGTAAGAAAGAAGTGTTAGAGTTGATTAAGCAATTCGGAACTGAAGGAATGAAGAGTGAAGAAAAGGGAGACGATGTGAAAGAGGGGAGGATGAGAAGAAGAAGGATGAGAAGGAGGATGAGCAGAAGGAGGATGAGCAGAAGGAGGATGAAAAGAAAGACGATAAGAAATGAAACAGTTGAGAACAAAGGATAAGATGGCAAAGAGAAAGGAAACAAAATTACCAAAAGATGATTGTCTAGGTCTACAATATATACATGTCTTAACAGAAGTATATTTTATCCTTTCGAAAAAGTGTATGTGTTTATACAATTCTTTATTTCTATTCCACTTAATGTCATTTCATCTTTACACATAAGAATTACGGGAGGAGGGAGATTTCTCTCTTTTTGTTCAGTTGTTTAATTTAATAGTATAATCATCGCCACTCTGCGTAATATACCTGACCCAGGGATAACTCTTGTAGAGCATCTTTGGTTCTGTAATTTTCAAATAACGGACTTGTATTCCGGAAGTTGTGAAATAAGGAACCTGAAACTTAATTTGTACTGGTCGTTTAACCTTTGGCTTCTCCAATCCATTAATTGATGGTAACCCCATTTGCGCTGACATAGAATATTCTTTCCCGCCTGTAAAGCTCCTTATTTTCCACAGAATTGCATTTTTCTGGGGAGCCATTTCATTGAACCATGTGTATACTTAAATGCAGGGGTGTCCGCATCATCAGGTACTGGTATTAAAATCTCTACACTGTTTGCTATTGAGCGTTTTTAATCTGTGCCCTTGCCCTGCAATGTATCTCTATTCTTGATTGCGAATGTACTTGAACGTTAACATCACACCATATTAACGGTCTTACGGGCATTGACAACCTGTAGCTCATCAATTCAAATGCACCATCCGGTGGAATGAACGTAATTATTTTCTCATTCTCAAATTTACTCAATCTCACACACTGATGAAATTTCAAGTCTTCTAACTCAATGTTTGCCTTCTTTTTACCCTCTGTAATGGTTGTTGCTACGGGATCACCATCACCTTCCACATATTTAGAAAAATTCCCTTATCATTAATACCTAGTTTTAAATCTGGCATACCCGATAGTTTAGATTTAACTTTAATCTGCCCTATGATTTCAGATCTTAACACTTGACCCTGTTGATTCATTAACATGTTAACCGATTCTACGATATCTAAAAGCCTCATTCTTCTTGTAAAGAAGATTTGGTGCTCTCAACTAACAGAATTCGTTACTTCAGTTGGAGGTCTTGGCGCTGCCTTGCTCTTTTAACGGCTTTCATCAGTTTAAATGATTTCTGGGTAATGTATTGTTTTAACATCTTTGTTTCTGTAATTTGTGGAATACCGTAATCCATCATTTCATCTAGCAATTCGTATATTATAATAAAGTTGTCTCTAACCGATTCTTCCTCCACTGATTTCAGATACTCTTCTAGAACTTCCATCAATTTGTGTAGGAAAGCGAAAACTTGTGCCACATTTGTAGTTAACGAGGTCGTCAACGCTACCACGTAAAGATCGTTATGCTGAATAAAAGGTATTGGATTCCATCGTGATTTAAACAAGGTGGGATTACACTTGATTCTTCCTCAATTGCAATAATAATGGTGCGAATTTGTCAATTGCAGAAAGTGGAATATCGTCTCTGTACCTCCTCGAAAGAATCGGTTTCCCCTACCATCACAGAAATAAACTGCAGAAACCATATATTGAATCAATTGGATGTAAAACCTCCTCTCCTTAACTTATTTTCAACTTTCTTATTTGTTACCAGCACCACGTATATATGAACGGGGTCGATGCAATTGACGTTATGATAACTTCCACCACTTGATTCACCAGGTTGAAAAATCATTGTATACGTAGAAATAGGTATATACAAGCTCATCGAACCCTAGATGGTTCCATTAAGAAGCAATGGGTAAGTGTCTAGCGATTCAATCTGGTCCCAGTCGAAAACTGTCGCTTGGTTTACCCTTAATACTGGTGTCTCACCTCTAGGTAGGATTTTGTAATGTTTTCAATGTACGAAGGTGAATGATAAACCAGTTGACAATTGGCAATGACAAAATGCAATTAACCGTTTCTGCAGTTATTCTTGTAGTATGATGTCTTTCAAAATCGGATACACTTTGAGGAGTAAACTCAACTAAGCATTTGAACTTCGGAATCCCTTATGGAAGCATAAACTGTGTAATGATCCACATTAAAAACTTCGTAATTTTACAAAGTGACGGACGTTGGAAAGTACGTTATGGCTTAATTCTGGCTGACGAAGATCTTTAATGGACACCGGTGGTATTATGCTGTTGCCAAGCCTTGGATCGTGTTCGGTTAAGGCGGTTTGTATCCATGGTTGTAAGAAAACAGAATCAAAAGGTTTTCCAGATAAAACTGCTTGAGGCATAAAAGGCTTTAGTAGTAAATAAGAGGTTCCAACAGAAACACAACCTGTGAGTTCGGTGGTTTATGAGTATATCACTTAGATACTTCTGTGCTGCTGGACTAGTAAGTAGAAATCTGCAAAAGAACTCCGCGACGGGGAATTGAACCCCGATCTGGCACGCGACAAGCGCCCATTCTAACCATTAAACTATCACGGACTATGCTACCTGGCACGAGGCACGTTTACTATTTACCACATAGAAAAAATATTGTTGGCGGTTATTTTTATGAGTATTGTAATGAAGATGCAATGCTTGTAACAATTATTTTCCAGTTATAGTTGTTCATACTTACAGCTCTCTTATACTCTATATTACATTGCTACATCGAGACATAGGTCCACGAGACAACAACACGCTAATATACCACAAAGAGTACCGCAATAACCGGAATTATTGCAGCTTCTTCGCCTACCAGCATATACGGGCTGTTGCTGGTAGAGGGTGGTCTTGGTTGTTGATATATAGGTTGCTGGTAATACATAGGCTGTTGAGCATACATATTATCTTGGGCAACATATATTTAGAGACAAATATATATGTTCCCTAAGGGACGAGCTTATGGGTGTACGTTATTTATATATGATTGTTCCTATCTGCAGGCGAGTTAGATATCAATGATTCTAGTGTAATATAATAATTAAAATTATTCTTTACCACAAAGAGGTGTGGAAGTTTGAAATTTAATGAATATATCTAAGCCGCATGTCTAACGCACAAAATATACAAATAAAAGGCCAAGTATTAAAAAGAAAACCTGCAATGCACCTGTTCGGATTAAGCCATCGTAGAATAGTAAGCGGTTGTCGTATTATTGAAAAGCTGTATATAGGTAGCCTAGTATCTTTTCGTTCCGAAACCCTACCGGTTAGTTCATGGTAACGAAGAATCAGTTCTTTATCGATATGAATAGTTGAAAGAAATACCACCAATTTGAAGTAAAAATGAAACGGACGAAAATTGAACTTGTGACCCTTCAATTGCCAATTCTGGAACTCCAAGGTCTAACTGGAGTCGAAAGTTTCACCGTTGAGCCACCGATTGACTCTACATGAGGCTTGCAGACGGACGTTTTATAGAAGTAGTAGAAGTAGTAGAAACCACTTTCCTATGTTGACAAGATACGGTATATTTCATTTCCAAAGGTCTGGGTACGGTTCAAAGAGTTTTAAATGTGACTGTCGCGACTTAATGAATTGAGACATGATATCAGAGATAGAAATGACGCTTGCGTAACATTCTCATGAATGCCGACACCCCATTGAATATATGGATTATCACGCGTCGTCGAAACAGAAATATAAGTGGCAGCTTTAGAACTAGAATCTTTGCCGAGAGAATGTTCATGATAATCTTGGACATCCAACTCTAAGCACAGTCTTGAATTTATAGCGTTAATGAAACATGAAATTGGACCATTACCTTCACCAGATAGTTTTGAACTTGTGATTCGCTTTCAATGGATAAAAATAAGTCGAGAGAGCATAATCCTTGTTTTCTTGTAAATTCGTAATCCACCAAACCAAACCGGCCTTCAATGTTTATGTAATAAGTGGTTGCGAATAATTCGCACAGCTGGCTAGATCGTAATTCTCTACCAACAAGTTCGGTCTCAGCTTGAGCAACTTTAGAAAAGGCGACTTGTAGCCCACGAGGTAGATCCAGCTGCATGTTTTGAGAATAACCCAAGATGCACCACCTTTACCTGATTGAGAATTGACTCTAATAATCGCTTCATAAGTCCTACCAATATCCTGCGGATCGAGTGGCAAATACGGCAAATTCCATGGAATTACAGTACCTTCGGAATGTTTTGCCGCTTGTGCATCATAGTGTTGAAATCCTTTTTAATGGCATCTTGGTGAGAACCGCTAAATGCACAAACAACTAATTGACCTCCATATGGAGCTCTTGGGTGCACTGGTAATTTCGTACACTTTTCCACAACATCAATGATAGAGGAAATATCATGGAAATCTAACTTGGGTGAAATTCCCTGTGTGTAAAGATTTAGTGCTAAAGTGACTAAATCCACATTACCTGTGCGCTCGCCATTACCAAAGAGACAACCTTCAACACGATCTGCACCTGCAATTTGAGCCAATTCTGCTGCAGCTACAGCACATCCTCTATCGTTGTGGGGATGTAAGGAAATACATACAGTGTCACGGTTGGAAATATTCTTGCAAAAACTCAATTTGATCCGCATATACATTGGGTGTGGTCATTTCTACAGTTGCTGGTAAATTAAATATGATAGGATTTTCTCTTGAAGGCTCCCATGCTTCTTTGACAGCTTCGCAGATCTCAATTATAAACTCTGGATCAGAATCAGAAAATGTCTCGGGTGAAAATTCGTAGTTCCAATTGGTGGTTTGTGTGTCGGGATTATCCTTCGTCAACGACCTGACCAATTTTGTGCCTTCGACAGCCTTCTTTTGGCTTCCTCTTGCGACAAGTTGTTAAATACTACTCGTCTAAAACATGCAGACGTGGCTAGATATAAATGCACAATTGCATTTTGGCATCTTTGACAGATTCTACTGTTTTGTAAATTAGGTCTTCACGACAAGGGGATAATACTTGGATATACACGTCATCAGGGACAGTCTTGGCGGCGTATTGAGTAAATTGGAAATCTATGCTCGAAGCACTGGGAAATGCAACTTCAATCTCTTTGAACCCTATATCACACAGCTTGTCCAACATCAACTTTTTTCTTCTAGAGACATCGGATCTGGTAATGCCTGGTTACCATCCCTTAAATCAGTCGCTAACCAACGAGGTGTTTTATGGAGGGACTTAGATGGCCATTCTCTGTTTTGTAATTTCACCGGATTAACAAATTTTTGTATTTAACAGATGGGTCACTGTAGAACGGCATTTCTTACCTGGTTTGTCAGTGGTGACGGCTTGCTTGATTATCTTTTAAGCTGCGGGTACATCGGTTCTTTAAGTAAGGATGGTTTACCTTTATATCCTCAGTTAGCCACTAGCGTATTAAAAGAATGAGTCAAGTTTAAACCCCTCCCTTTTACTGACGCAATATCTTCTTTAACTGACTCTATCCTTGTGCGTTTCCTGTATGATCAAAAGGTTAGCCCTTATTGCCGTGCGACCCCAAGTTATCATAGCAAGCTGGAAGATAAACCGGAGAAGTGCAAAGTGTGCATACATGTGCGTGGGTGGAAATAGCGAGTAATTTGGTGCTATAATGTTTGCATAAGTTTCAACTGAATTGATACTGGCATTCAATGAAACGTTGAGTCATAGTCCAGCAAGGGCTCAAACGTTTTAAGAGTTTGGCAAATGGTTTAAATGGAAAACCTTCATCAGATTGAAGTAGACTGATCGCTACATAACGCAGCTCCATAGAATTCCCAACTATAGTAGCATTGGTAAGTCTTACGGTTCTGCTTTCTCTTGGATGAACGAGTCAGATGGCAGCTTAAAATGAAAATGAAAAATACCGATGCCCATCGCCATCTTGACAAAATATACCAAAGTCAAAAGAATAATGACTACGGTTAAAGTAGAGTTTCTAGGTGGACTAGATGTCATATTTGATAAGCAAAGAATCCACAAAGTGAATGTAGATTCACCAGAAACCCCACAGTTAAAGATTTGATAGATTATATAGTAAAAACATGATTCATAACCCAAACGATGTGGATGTATTCATTGAAAATGGAACAGTTAGACCTGGTATTCTAACACTAATTAATGACACCGACTGGGAACTAGAGGGTGGCGAAGAGTACGAGCTGGAAGACGGCGATGTTGTCTCATTTACTTCAACACTACATGGTGGTTGAGGAAAAGAGCAATATATCACAGTAGAACAAGACGGCACCCCAGTAGACCTCTGCCTTCCCATTTACGAGTGGGGGTCAGTGTTGTTTGTATAATATGACCATTTCTAATGATTTTAACTGCTAATTGCCTATCTTCATTTTGAATAACAGTATTTTGCAGATTGGTCAACCTCATGTGATTACCTGCATGGATGTGACCTAATAGCACAAGTTCATCGTTGAGTTGAAATCCTGCCTTAGCGGCGGGGCTAGCATGTACTACTTCTGTGATTCTTGCAAAAGGTATGCGGTGTTCTACATCAGCTGCAGTATGTGTTTCTTGTTTTGTCTTTGCTTGTAACTCCTTAAAGTGCTCATTGATCAATTCATGAGATCTATCTATTATTTTACGCAAGTCATTGCGCAACATGTGGACGTTTCTTCTAAGTAATCTTACCTGTAAAACATCAATATCATCCCTTGGAAAACCGTCAACTACTAATGGTGAATCCATGTCAGCATGCTCATCTTGAAGTCTTTGAAGATTGGACCCTAGTTCTTTCTCAACTGTTTTTCAATGAATCTACATCTTTAATTGATAAAATATTCAGCTGTTGTAAACCAGCAGCAATGGCCGGATCAATGGCTGCATTAGACAACTCACTCATCCGTGTCTGATTAACTATTTATGCAACGTTACTTTTCTTGATTAATCAGTCGAATTATCAATCTATTGGCTTAACAAGTGAACGAAATTTTACCCTTCAAGAATGGGCAATTCTTTCTCCAAAAAAAAAAAGACATTACAGTTATGCAAGAAGCTTTTCTACTGACACACAAATAACCTAATCAAAAGTCCCAGTGATTTAGAGGGTTAAATTGAATTCATAAAAGGATTTTTTTGTTTTATTCTATTGACAATAAGAAAGAGGCAAATATGTACAGTTTTAAAATGGCTTTAGGTTTAGTTTAACATTCTATTCACTGAGGAGGCAATTGCAATGGATTACCATTGACATCCAAACCTTGTTGTAGCATTAACAATTCTTCGTTACCAGCCGTCTCAAACTGTAGACCACAACCTAATTTACTCTCAGATTTAAAATGATCTATTTCACCACAGAACAAGACGGATAATGTTGGTAAAATCTTCTTTTCCAAGAAGCAGGCAACTCTCCCGTTACCATCAATGCTACCTCTGTAGACAGAGGTCCTGTATTCGTATTTGGCACCTAGAGTTGTTGAGCCTTCAATGGTTGGTTGAATACCAATTGGTGTACCAACAACAGGGTCAGTGATTGGAAGCATACCAGCTTGTAGAGTAGATTCAATACCCGCTTCAACACTTGGTGCAATTTTCTCCAGAAGGATGCAATAAGAGCACCGTTAGCCTGCATTTGACCGGAGAAGACCCAGTCCTGCTTACTAGAGACATAACGGGTTAAATAGGAGACACCAGCATCAGCAGGTGAAGCAGCTTGGATTCTAGAGTACAAAACTTCTAGACCTAACGACAGATTTGGTGTAATACTTTGTAAAGGGAGCCAACAGCAATACCGGTAAATACACCCTTTGTGGAGAGCGATGGATTTAGAGTCTTAAAGTTCAAAGAAAAATCACTACCTTGGTAATCTTGCTCCAATTGACACATAGATGGCTGACCATGAGCCAATTGCACATTCATTTTGAAAATGTTGTTCCTGTCCAATCCGTAGTTTAATCTACCAGAAAGTGATAAATCATTATCGACATTACCTTGAATAAACATATTATCATTAGCAAAAGAGCAGATAGTGCATAGTTAGGCAACATACTGGAACCAATGGAGAATGTATGAGAAGTCTGGAATGCAGGATTCAATGAAAAGGCCTTGTTCAAATCAGCTCTTAGACCTGTAAAGAAATATTGTGTAAGGAAAACATCACGAGATACCTCTCTGTTCAAATTTTCCACAGTACCTGGGTTAGATAACGCTAGTGATTGTCTCTTATTGTGAATACTTTTATAAGTATCAATACAGAAACTGGAAATTGGATTTGACGACCAGAATCCTCCTTTACTTTGTTCGGGAGTCATTGGCGAAACTCCTGGCATGGTTGGAACCTTGTTAAAATCTGTAATATTGACAGGAGTTGTCATGTCAGCGATTAATTAGATTAATTCTTGGTCCTACCTAAACTAACCCTCGAGTTTTACAGTTGTTTCCTTACTTCGTCTAAGTTTTGACTACATTAGATTGAAAAATTTTAAGCAATTCAAAGGAAAAAAAAGGTCATAAAGAACGAAGCGATAAGTTCAACACTTTAACCTGTCATAGGAGCTCAGTTCTTCAGTCAAGGTCCTCGAAAACTATTTGCATTCAATTCTACGTATTCGAATTGACCATATATCTCGATTATTCGGTTTTATTTACGCTCCCTAAATACTTGTAAACGTTTACCCAAATCATCCAACATCTTGTGTTTGACCTCTAGCTCCTTCTCTTTGTTATGAATCTCTTGTTGCCATTCTTCGACGCTTTTGCTTAACAGCTTACGACAGTCCTCATTTGTAGCTATCAGGTTCTTGCAATTTTTCAGTCTATGTTTGATAAAACCCGTTGAAGTTTCCAATTGGTTAGAATTACTTGGATCCTTACGAATTTGGTACAAAGAATAAAACAAATGAGGAATGAATTCGCTTGACTGAGTGGTTTGATCGTCATGGGGCATTAGAATATCATGCACCTGCCTCAAACCTTCATTCTGAAGCATGGCCTTATCCTTGTTTGTGTTACTTTTTTGTCTTTCTTGATTATTTATTTGTTAAGAATACTAATATATAGCAGCTAGAATTTACGGTTTTGGATCAAGTTTTGGTTATATCACGACCAGTTAAGTAAACTGTACGGTACAAATTGATTACGTCCAGTGTACTCGTAAAGGTGTCGAGTAGTCCAAATGGTAACATACATGGGATCCAACCTTGCGCTAATTCAAGTGCAAACGAACCTTGTGGCATACTGTACTGCTTAGGGGTTCCTTTGACTAAATGATGGGTCATACCGGGTTCGTAAATTTCTGGCTCAGTAGCATAAGCTGAGCCTGCGGTCTGCCTGCCTTTCAAAATAGTGAAATAGTCATCAGCGAAATGAACACCGGTGTGACCTTCAGTACCGACAGCACTACCAAATAGAATTACATATTCGGATATTGATGCATGTAAGATGATCATTTGGCCCATTGCACCACCAGCGTTGTTAAAACCCAGTCTTCAGCTTTGTACTCATTGATGAATTGAGGTCCGTAGTGACTAGCCAATTCATCGCGTAAACTCTCAGCAAACTTTCAGTGCTGTTGTCTTTTGTGACACGATGACTCTGTTACTAATTTCTGAGAGTGTTTGAGGATCAAAGATGTAATTTCTCGGTAACCAAGTTGAATACAACCCGTTCATAATCCATCCAATTATGCTAACTAGGAAGATAACCTTGAAAAACACTTCATTTTACTGATCATTTTTCAACAGAGGCTAGTTCTATTTAATGTGGATACTATTCAATCTCAATAGCTTTGCAATTGACTACATTAGCTAACTACAAGTAAAGTATAACTAGTCAAGTGGTTCTTAGCCCGTTATTATACTGTTTATTAGATTGTTTTCGTTTAGTATGCAATTTAAACGACGTTTATCTTTTTCGGTTGACGATCTACGTTTCGCGCCCAATTCGGAAAAATCTTGAAATGTTTGAAAAGTTTGACACATTCCTAGAATAACAATGTTGAAGCTTTGAAGTTCAACTTTGTATTCAAGGTTCGATAAGATGATCGGAACTCAATGTTGGTTACTTGTGAATAGATGAATTAAAGATTTAGCAGCTCTTACACTCACTGGTGTTTCTTGCTGTAAAAATTTTTACCTACCTTGCCCATTGGTGTCGCCGCTGTTATCGTCGTTGTTGTTGTCATTGTGGTTGTAATAGTCGCAGCATCTTGTGGGGCTTCACAGAAGCTTAGACGCTCTCCCATTGATGCTGATGCTGGTGCCGGAGACTCCTTTTCTGAGTTCCAATTAAATGAGATGCTTTTGCAGGTGTCTTGAAATTTCCATGAGATACCATGAGCTTCCTTTTGGACACCTTCGGTCTTCTGTTGTGCATGTTACCAAATTGTCTTCGTTGTGTATGCCTTCTGATATCCTTGAACCTTTGATCTGTCTGATTAGTTTTATATTTGTAGTATGCGAATTGAAGCCTTACCCGTAGTTTATTGGAAATATCATTATAATTGGTTGCTGTAGCAGAGTCAGCATCTCTATCAATTTCTGTGATTCTTGGGGAATGCTGTTGAGGGGTATGTGTTGTCGTTGCTAGCTGTCTTGGTCTTTTTCATAAGGTGAAAGATGAATTAGGGACCTTATTGATGGTAGTGTCTTGGCGGGTTTTTCATACATCTTACATGTCATTAGACGGTTGATCTTTGAGCTGGAAAATTCTCCCAATGGGAGTCTATTCTTTCCTCAAGGACCATTGGCTCGTTCTTTTTTTTTTTTTGGTCCCGTAGTAATACAATTGGGATCTTGAAGTGCTAGATAACACGAGTGTGTAGAGGGAACTTTGATCAATACACTTCTGAAGAGGGGTTCAGCTTGATATTTAAATCAGTGAGAATAGGATGAGTTGGCTTTGACAGGATGAATACCTCTAGAAGCTGATCCACCGAATGCAGAAGTCTTCGGAATTCCGTAAACAAACAAACAAAGGCTCCCCAGGGAGATCGAAGGATAAAAGTTTAGGTGTTTCCTTTATGCTCATGGGTTCACTTCACAAGTAAAAGCATTGCAATTTTGCTTCTCACTTCTCTTGCCAAGATTGGTTTCTTCAAAGTTTACTATTTACCTTTTACCAATAAAGAAGAGACCCGCGAAGAGCGAACACGATTTAAATATTGACGCGCCAAGTGTGATAATATAAAGGCTTAGAAGTCGCTCCTATGGCTGTCGTCACCGCTAATGTTGACGGTTTCGATGGTTTTGGTATTGTTGAGTGGTCATAGCGCTCTTGGCACCGTTACAGTTAGTACGAAGCTATCTTAGTAGTTTACTGTATATGCACAAATTTCTTTGTTGTAGTGGAAGCCGTATACGTGGGTCTTTTGTTACATGGGAAAAGGAATCTGTTCAGCCCAACGGGATAGATTTGATAATAATCTTGGTTGTATGGTATCACCATTTCCGCTAGCAATGCGTAGAAGGTATTCGTTCAATTCCGCACTACCAAGAATGTCGACGTGTTCAGCGCTTTTAGCACCACCTCTCATATCGAATCTCTCAGGTTGATGTTTAATTTCCACGATGGTAACATTTGAACCTCCAGGATTGTATGGAGATTTGCCCTGTGCCCATTTATGACACATGGAATGAGTTATCAATGGAACGGTACCATCACCTTCAGTGAAATAAACTGGATTTGTGCTATCATAATCGATGGTGAGATTTAGCGTTGAGTTCGTCGGCTGTTCCCTATATACATAAGCTCTTTCAGTTGGGTTATGAATACCATAGATGCAGTAAATCTTCATATCGGGCGCATTGGGTAATGGAACTTCTAGAGGATTGGACCAGTGAGAATGGTGCTTTTCGTTAGCTTTTAATTGTTGTTCTGTCTTAGCATATCCAAAAGTATACTGGTCATTAATACGATCTTGAAGCCACCATGGGGATAATTGCATTATTGTGTCAATGGAATCCTCTATTGTGAAGTTTTGGTAAAACGTGCATTTTCTTGTAACTGTTCAAATTTAATAAAGCTACCCAAGGATTCAGTGCTGTTGCTCAGCTGGTCTTCTACAGAAGAATTTAGGGTTCCCAAATCAGGTCACCACCTTTGGGTAACATTGAAGGAATACCACCCCAAGTTTGGATCATTTCTAAACGTTCTTTGCGACTAAAAACTTCTCTAGTCCGTACATTGCTAATGCATTTAACTGAATGGTGTCTTTCATTTCACCACTTATAAGAGCTGGTACTGCCTTCGGAGCTCCTAACATCGTACCAGCCACATTCACAAAGGAATCGACATGTTTATCAGTCCATCCTTCACCACCGTTACCATAGTACTCTCCCTTAGCTTCAGCCCATTTCAAGAAATAGAACACAATTTGAGATCCCATAGAATGACCAACAAGACAAACTTTCTCACCACTCAACTCATGTATTAACTCAATCTGCTGTTTCAGCTTAGTGAAAAATCTATCACGACGTTCTAAATCCAAATACGCAAGTCTCCAATCATATGCAGCCGTTGTCATGGTATCAGGATCATAACCAATAGCTCCTAAATTCTGTAAAATTTTATTCCAAATCCAATATCCTGCCATGAAGAAGTCTGCAGCTTCAAAACCTTGGGCTGCTCGTAAACGGAAATGCGGTGGATCCAATCCAGTTATAGGATCTAGCATAATATGTCTTAGCCAACACATTTTGTCAAGAACCATTGTCCTCAACATATAGAACGAACCCCATAATCTTTTGCGGAAATGAGGGGTGCTTTCGCATTCAGAATCACCTTCAACTCCCCATGATTCTATACCAGTAGAAATTACACCTGGTACCATCACCACAGGGTGCTTAGCGGTCATATTCAATTCCCTACGCATTTGTTTTCCAACAGCAAACGATTCTGTTAAATCAGGAAAGTTATTCTCAGTTGAGTATCCATTTTGCATATCACCTAAAAATGACGCTACACTTTGAGGTAATACCTCTTTCCAATCAACGATTAGATCTCTAACTGAATCCATGTTTAGAACGCTTAGGCTATCGAACAGTTCACTATTATTGTTACGAACATGATCCGCTCCCATATAACATGCAATTAGAATACCAACGATGGTCCCCAACGTAAAACCAATCTTCTAGAAGTCTTCCAACTTTTCTTTGGATCTTGTATTGCTTGTTCACGTCTTTGAGATCTGTTTTGTGTAAACCATCGTAGTGTTGGTACTTCTAGCTCCTCTACACCAATGGCTTTCCTCTCTTTGAGCTAGTCGAGCTAGTCGAGCCACTTGTGCTCTCGTGCTTATCAACACTAACCTTGTTCTTTCGGTTTTAATGGGCATATATGGCCAAGGTGATTTGCTTATCCGTTGAGTTTGTTACATGATAAGAGTATATAGTTTACAATGTTAATCTACCTTTTGATGTCTCGCCCTTTCTAAAACATATCTAAAAGAAATATAAGATAAGTAGATTACAAAAGAACAATGATAAGATCAACTTTAAGCAGTTGGAGAGAATATTTGACGCCTGTCAGTCATAAATCAACCTTTCTTACGACTGGTAATGTTACGCCTGATGAATTTAGAAAGGCTGGTGATTACTTGTGCCACATGTTTCCCACATGGAAATGGAACGAACCTTCAAAGGATATAAGTTATAGGGATTTTCTACCCCAAGATAAACAGTTTCTAGTTAGTCGTAAGGTACCCTGTAGTGAGAGAGCTCAAGAGCTGGTTAGTATTAGTCAAAATGAACCTGAAGTGGATGAAGACGGCTGGTTGGTAGAAGGCCAATCGATTGTAAAAGCACTGAACAGCAGTCAAAGAGTGAGAACGCTATTGAGGTTGATGATATTGATGAAATGATGAAAGATATGGAGATACAAGGTAATGATGACATTGTTGATATACCGGTTAACCAAGGTGAAAGGTATTACGATTTGTACATCACTTATTCCACATCCTATAGGGTTCCTAAGATGTATATTGTTGGGTTCAGCAGTGCGGGTGTTCCTTTAACACCTCAGGAAATGTTTGAAGATATTGCACCAGATTATAGGACAAAACGGCTACCATTGAGAAATTGCCGTTTTACAAGAACTCTGTTCTATCCGTCTCAATACATCCTTGTAAGCATGCTAATGTTATGAAGACACTTTTAGACAAGGTACGTACTGTGAGGCAAAGGCACAGGGAAGAGGAAAATCGGGAGAAAGATGACCAAGATGATTGGGAAGATGTGCAACAAGATTTAGATGATGCACTCCGTGTAGATCAGTATTTGGTAGTTTTCTTAAAATTTATTACGGGTGTGACCCCAAGTATAGAGCACGACTATACGATGGAAGGTTGGTAGTTTTCTTTTGGTTTCACGATTCATTGGGCTTTTAATATATGTAGACATATATATATTTTTCGGATTCGCAGTATAGATCAATGTTGGCTATTTTCAATCAGATGAGATGGATAAGATGAATGATGAACAGAAAGCTAGGATAGTATGTTAGGAAGGTTGCTGAATACTTATCTTGAAGCTTGAATAAATTTACTAACCGATTCTTACTAGGAAGCCAATAGGAAAAGGGCCTTGGAACGGTTAAAGAAAGAGGAATTCTTAAAGATAATGAGTTGAAGCAAATTGAGAAAAGAAATGAGCCCACTAAGAAAGCTTCTGGAGAGGTTATTACAAGTGCTCCCAATCAATCGCTAGTTACCGAATCACAGGCATCCTCTGGTGTATCATCAGGTTTAACTTCCTCAGAAACATCGAAAGCGGATGAATCCAAAAACGTCCACTGGAACGTATAAAACCATCTATTAGGACTAGAGATTATATTGAATATGACTTTTCCACTATGAAGAATTTGCATGGTGGGTATATAAATCAGAGGATCGTCCAGCTGCATTTGACGACGAAGATGTAATGGGTTCTAAAAGACAGAAGACACTAGATGAATGGAAAAGGGAACAACAAGAACGTAGGTACATTTATGAGAATGCGCCACCTCAGAGCATATTTCCAAAGCTCCAAAATGCGTTGAATGTGGTATTAACATTGAAATGGATCCGGTGATGGATGATGTCTTCAAGCTAAGAGTTTGCAAGTCTTGTGTAAAAAGATACCAGAAAAGTATTCGTTGCTGACTAAAACTGAATGCAAGGAAGATTATTTCTTGACTGAGTCTGAGCTAATGGATGATACTATTTTTCATAAATTAGAAAAACCGAACCCTCATTCTGGTACTTTTGCTAGAATGCAGCTATTTGTCAGATGTGAGGTGGAAGCCTTTGCATTTAAGAAGTGGGAAGGTGAAGAAGGTTTAGATGCTGAATGGCATAGACGTGAGGAAGGGAAATCCCAAAGGCGTGAGAAAAATATCAAAAAAATTATTGAGGATGAGAATGAAGACAAGAGCTCAAGAGTTTACTACTAAGATCAAAGAACGGAAACATGGTAAAGCTCATGAACACGATTTTAGTGCAGCGATGGAAGGTGGTACCGATGAAGATGGGCACAAGTTGCTGCGACGTCGGTGTGTCGAATGCGGTTTAGAAACAGAAGAAGTAGTATTATAAAAGAATTACCTAGTATTCTTTTTCTTTTGTTTGTTTATTTGTATGTTGCTTTGTTGGTTGGTTTTACAGCTCTATGAGCAATTCCTCCTCCTTTGGAGGAGCATTAAGCTCAATATTGTTTTCTGCTTGTGACGCAGATTCGGGTTCTTTTGGATCACCTTGCGAGATGGTACTGTCGGAAAAGTGAAATTTGTCACCTGATTTGTATTCTTCGCTTTAGATTTTTCTTCTGCAGGATATGGAGTTGTTGTCTCTTGACTAGACTTGTTGCGTTGACGAGTTTCCGATTCTGGTGTAGATACTGGATTTTCCATTTCTTCCTCAGTAGCTGGGTACGGAGGTTCTGATGGAACACTGGCAAGATCTATATGCCCAGTTGATGCCTCACTGATTGGCATTTCTAGATCACGGATTTGGTCTAAGTGACGTTGAGGCGGTGCTACAGCCGCATTCCTCTCGCTTGGTTGTGATTGTCGTGCCGCATGTTGTGCGGCTGGCGCATGAGGAGTCTGCTGGTAGTACGTATATGGATCCGAAGGGCCCTGAGGTACAGTATATCGTTCCGAGAGGTTAATACTTTGCAGCTGCCTTTCAAGTAAATCATCGTAGACGTTCATGATGTCAGAGATTTTTGTATTCATATCTATTAGCGAATTGTATTTTTGCACAGTGTCATTTAGTGCATGGTTGATTTTAGGTCTTGACCCAATAACCTTTTGGTATAGTCTTTGTAACTGGGTATCTTCTAATATTTCAGTAGTTGATTGACTCTTCATTCTTTCCACCAAAGAGGCAAACAGATGAATATCTTCCTCTTCGGTTGTAGTAAGATCTAGTGATGATGAATGTCGCTGTTGGAATTGTTGTTCCCGTTGGCTTTTCCAGAGTTCTTGTGGTGGTAGTGTTGCCTCTTTTCTACGTTTCTCCTCCTCTTCAAGAGCTAAACTTGCAGCGATAGCTGCTTTCAAGTCTGGATCATTTTCTTCTGTCATAGGAGGAGGTGCTGGTTGCGTAGTTTCCTCGGGGATATTTCTAACACCTTCTGACTCCCTTAATGACAGTTCTATAGCCTTTTAAATTGCTCGTCTTCATCATACGCCTGTGATTTAGTTTTCTTACGTCTACTACCACGATGTTGTTTTTCTTACTATTAGATGAATGCTTTTCGTTTCATAATCTTCAAAACAGTCATCGCAAACTCTTACTGGCTCATAAATTCCTAAATCTGGTAAAACGATGTTATTCGAGGAATGATCTTGGCAGAATACCCTCCACAAGATCGACAGTGGTGTCTTCTTGAAAACAGCGAGAACTTTTGGAGCAGATCATACACGCATCGGAATCAACCCAATCCGCAGGAATACGAGAATCGAACATAGCTATTGGCGACGATCCATCCTGGAGTTCTCTTGGAAAATCCACACCCCGAGCCACTAATTTCTCATAAACACGATTGACGTAGCTAAATTGCAGGTCGTTTTTAAACGCAAGGTGTAGTTCGTAAAGAATACTTGCTACCAGAGATTCAACATCATGGTTCTCGGAATTTTGTAGAATTGTGTGTTCTATCGTATCCATAAACTCTCTTGAACAAACCTCTTTGATAAAGGGAGTCCACCATTTTAATGCATATATCGATTAGCCTCCATGAAGAGAGTTGAACATTAGGATTATCACTCGTATTATTCACCCTTTTTCAAACACCTCATACATTCTTTAGGTGTTAGCCTCCTTGACCTCACTATATCAGAAACTTCCAACGCCACGGGCAGGTCTAGCTCACCATGTGGAATACTTTCACTGGTGGCCCTTTCTATTAAAGCTTCTAACTCATCACTGTTAGTGGCAGACATCGTTGAAGATAACCAAGACACCTGTTACCACCAGTTATTGTGGTTGTGTTTCGTAGTTCGTCTTCGTGGAGCTAGATTTTACGGTTGTTAACAGTACCCTATTATAGCACCTAGTCATATTTTACGTACTATAACATAACGATACTAGTTATTGGATTCTAGTATAATGAAAAAAGTATGAGTATAAGTATACACCAGTATACACGTCCAGCCAACAATTCCACCGCCAGGAATATTAAGTTATCTTCACAATAGAAATAAAGTAGAAATTGAAGTGAAAATTGTGGTTTTGCTCTTTAACTAACTCGACAAAATATCATTGATCCAACGCCAATCATACCCACGCTTAGGTACCAAGCTAAATCGGAATTCAGGATCCCTTTTGGTTTTGATTTAACCGCATTCGTCCTGTGTTTGTTCTCCAGGTTACGTCTAACAGTGTCTCTTAGGGATCTCTTACTCTTACCAGTAGATTGAGCACTTCCAGAGGAAGCACTTCCAGTTGGATTTAGAGTTTCAGTCGGTAACATCATTGGTGGCCTGTAGGCTAAATACAATGGTTGCAGAGGTGATTCATCGAACTGGAACAGCTGTAACTTGTACATCCCATGGTAATCATCTAATCGGATGTAGAAGTGATGGAAAGTTATAGTTTGATTGTAACGGTTATAAGTTGAATTACCATGATCATTGCATGGATCGCTGACCAACTGACGACCATCGACATTGATTGGATTTAAAATCAAAGTGCCGTTGTCTAATAAATCGTAACTGCCGTGTTGGAACGTTATTGCGGCTGATGGACATGATGGATCCTGTGGGTTAGCACTAACTAAATAAGTTGCCATTTCCCAGTGACCATCCTCTGTAAATGAGTAGGAAATTCCCGGTAAAGAAGGTTCTATGATAAGCTCATCGACAGGATCATAAAATCCAGGTCCTGTGAAAACTTGATTAGATTTGGAAGACCACGTACCTTCTAAGTCCTTTTGTCAACTGCTTGAACAAATGCACTCTGGCTAAGCAGCAGAGCAGAAACGATTGACGAAAGCTTCATTCTAGAAGTATTTGGGGATGCGGTTAATATTAGCTTGGAACTAAGGAAGCTAGGGCTTGTTGGGGCAAGTGACGATTAAATAGGTGGATATGGTGAGTGGTAAAGAGGAAATATCAAAGTGGTACCAGCAATTCTTGCTTCAATCTGTCGAAAACTATTTAATATTTCAACGCTTTTCGTGTCGTTTTATTTGCAGATTTCCAATGCAACGCCTCGAGGTTTCCCATCTGGAGAAATCAACGTCATATTCGTTTCAAGTGAGGATAACACAAGTACATATGGAATAATGAGTATTTTGGGCGGCAAGGGGAGTTATAAAAATACAGTAATATTTTTAATCTATTTTTGAGATTTCAATTTGATTTGTAGGGTTTCTTTTAAGCTTTTGGGTGCTTTTTCAGCTTGTTTTTGTTTTCTGAAGGCTAAAATCTAAACGTAAGTGCCGGGTCTGGAATAGAAAAATGTAGCGATCATAAGGGTCCAAGAATGTTTACATTAGCGTTAAGATAACTATCTGGAGCTCTGACAAATTTTAAGCTGTAATGATAACCCTATGGGGCTCAAAATATGGATTTTAAATACTTTAATAAGAGATGAAATTGCTCGACCGTACGGAGCAGTCGGGGATACATAATACTGATACCATGATAAAATCAATTCAAACTTTTGTAGCAATCACCAAATAGTTAAGTTACATAGGCAACTAAAAGTCTATCGAAAGGCCAAATTAAAAGGAATTAATGGTTTGTAAAACGCTTGATCATTAATTATGCCATGGTATTTACATTTCCAACTGCCAAAGATATTACGGAGGATCTATTGCTGGAATTGGAACTGTTAACGGTTCCGTTTGGAGAGCCGAACATACCGTTATTAATGAATTTCGCCCTAGGAGGAATCTGATGGGCTGGAATTTGATTTTCCTTGTCCTCCTGTTGGTATTGTTGGTGCTGCTGTTGGTCGTATGATTTTTGTTAGAAATACTGTTAACACTTAAAGTACTACCACAAGCACTTCCACAAGTACCACTATCGTTAACGTACTGTCCAAAACTGTAAATTTGTGGTGTAATTGGGGATGATTGGTCCATGGTACTGAAGACGCTATTATCCGACTGTGTACTTGTATTTCTCATTGGGGTATAATGTTGTGAGTAAGTAGGGAGGGAGCTCTAGATAGTTGGTCGAAATAACGAGAGCTGGTAACACCTCTTCTTGATAAGTCCATAGCAGAAGCAAGCTGTAATTTTTGTGTAATTCGGATTGGTAACTCTTAACCGTGGAAACAAATTCTAAAACACCTGCACGATTTTGTAGACCTCTAAAGAGATGCCGGAGTGTGTGCTACGGCATTGATGAACACGTTTAAAACTTGAGCCTGATTTGTTGTTGATGGCAAGGGCGCAACCAAAATGGGCCCTGGTCCTGATCAGTGAATCTGCTGAGCATAGAAAAATACCGTGAGAAATTTCAAACATTTCGTATTTTAGCAAATCGTACTGCCAGGTTGATAAATCAATTAAGAACCGCTTGAGGTTTATTAATTGAATTTTCATTTCTAAATCTTCGTCTTCTTCTTCTTCGTAAATGTTTTCTTCATCATCCACTGTGGCATCACTGTCATGAGATAGCTGTGATTGTCTTTTCTTAACCATTCCTTATTATGTTCTAATTGTCTTTTGTAGAGTTCGTACTGTATTAGACAGTTTTCATCAACGTTCAAAACGTAGTCATTAATCATTGGTTCGTAAACATCCCAATTTAAAGTATCTAAAATATGTCTCTCCATCTGCATAAACATAGATTCGTCAAAACGTCGGCCCCGCCGCAGTAATGAATCAATTCAGATAGACGAGGAATACGGGCTCTTGAGTTAGGTCCGTAGAACCTCCCACCAGTGGGTATGGATATATTGTTGATGATATGATTGCAACCCCCAAGTTTTAGCAGCCAACCAAAGACAAGTCGCTACAACAAGTTTGGATTGATCTTGTAAAACAACACGCTTCGAACAATAACGATCATAGAGCCTGACAGCGTGGTAGAATATACCATCAGTGACACGAGACATCACCGATAGTTCAAACAAAAACGTAATTATTGGCGATCTGGTATGTGTCGGTGTCATCTCTGGTTGTTGATCAATTAATTTTGGATCAGGCTTAAATTTACTTGACAGAGTCAAAACATTTGTAGAGATTTCTTGATGGTATTCCTGTACAGTTTCGTAGTGTGCTAATAGTTCTGCATTTGAGAGTTCAATTGGATAATAGGTTGGTTTAGCGGTAACGATGAGTCCTAGTTTGGGTTCACAAGCCATTGTGTAGTCTCAGTCTCTTATTAATGGTTCAATATAGTTACTGATCAACGCGATAACAACTCTGGATTTGTTAAGGCCGGTAATCACAGTATTCTAATTGAATCAACTTGTGTTCTTAGTAGTACAAAGGAATGACACAAACGAAAGATAAAATCTTCGGAAGGATTGGATGAACTGAGAGTATGAACGTAGTTCCAGACTAGTGATCAAAAGTCAAGCACACTGCAGACGAAAAGAAGGAGTCGACTCAACTAAATTGAAGAATGCAGAGCAGTGATGTGCAGAGGACTACTTCGATGATATGAGAAGTAAAATGCCGAAAATATTAGACAGCCAATAGTCCTTCGGATCAAAAGTTTCCAAATATCAGTCGAAGCTAGCTGATTTGGATTTTTTATATAGAATTGGGTAAAGGACGTAACTTTGCTAAGGCCTTGCATTAATAGGCATGGAACTGCGAAAAATCGTAAAAAAAACAACCTTTAGGTTGTTTACTGAACCACTACTAAACAGTCTTTACCCTTTAGCCTCATCTGCTGAATTAACAGCCCAGAACGCCAACCATTCTCCACGAAGCAATCATTTTTAAGAGGGCGTGGCGATCTGGATAATTCCTTATGGAAGTCCCACCACGCATGTCCGTTTCCATATCGGCACCAACCAAGTGATCGACACCAAAATGAAGAACCGTGGAGACTGAGGGTCAGTACTATTAGCAGATCACAATAAACCTTTTCGCATCCCAATACAACAATAAAATCAATCAATAAAATACTATCAAAATCCAAATTCGGTAATCGTAGATTTCTATCTGAAGTTTCACAGAATTCCACGAAATTAATTCTAAATCTAAGAAAATCCACAGACTTTTAATTGATCTACATTACCTTAACTACGCACCATTTTCCTCAATGAGCATCGATTTCGTTATACCACGGTCCGCGTATTTACCTAATATAGCGAAAAGTTTATTCACGAGATCACGTGAAAATATTAGTATTCCATTTTACATTCATAATGGATGGTATTCTCGGCCATTACTGCTTTGCATAGCTTGATGTGAGCCTCTTGGGCTGTTGAACGTTGATTGGTTCTAGCTAGCGATTTCGTGGTAGTTGTACAATATGTTGTAATAAGCAATTGAGATCTTGAAATACCTGTCTGTAATAAGGTTTCTTCGGACCCACGAAATGTAGAAGTTGGTAATTTGGTGCCATTTCATTTAGGCATAAAATTGTCGTATTGAAAGTGGGTGAAGTGATTTGCGCCCTTTCTCCTCGATTCTCTTTTAGCTTAACAAAGTGGTAACTATTGAAACCTCGGGGCATTGGAAAGCTGGAAAAGAGCTGAAATTCAGGCAGCTGATAACAATTTAAGTGGGTAGTTCTTGATTTAGTGAGGTCATTATACTTCCTAACCAGACACCAGAGAGTGGTGGTGTGTTTGTCAAATGTTAAAGAATCTTTTGAATTTTGTTGTAGAGTAACGTATCCCAAACATTTCAAGCTAGTTGTATTGAAAACATGTAAATTGCCCAGAATTTCTTCTCCAACTAGAACTAACCCCAGGGACCAAATGACATAAACCATTGAAATGACAAATTCAATTTGCAATATTACAGTGGAACTTTGGAATCCTTCATTGGAATTGATTGTATCACAGTAAACAGAATGATCCGAGTTCCAAATGATATCAATTACTAACCTTTCTTCTTGGTCATTGTTAGCAAACACAGTTACATTTTCTGGATTTTTAATTCTTCTTGAACCCAGGCGGCAATTACTACTGTTGCCCTTGTTCATTATTTACTTTCAAAATTCAAATCTATAGCCGCTAGAGTCATCTTGTAAAGGCATAGAGTAAAATCTTGGTCGCACCATAGCGTAGAAATGCCACTATACTCCATAAATATAAGCCCTTTGTGCACTTTCCTTCTTATTTTTTACTCTCCTGTTAAATTCCTCTTTATTTGTGTTCATTGTTTTGATGTTGAAAATGTTATAAAGGAACCTAAAGTTTGGTGAACTTAAAGGCCTACATGGTAAAATTGTTATCGGGATTCACCTAGAGCCTTTAAAGCACTGATTTTATGTAAAATGTCAGGCGAACAAGTGGATGAGAATACTAGTGGTGGAATTCAGGGCCTTTATAGATGGACTATGGATGCTTTGTTTGGATCACGACTATCACCATCTCGAAAGTACAGAGAATTTGCGCAAGATGATACCAATTATAAATCTAGAACTGGGAACTTTAAGAATAGTTATAAAGGCGATAATACTAGAGGTAGGTCGAATTCTTGGAGTGGATTAGATCCGAATTTTACAGGCGACATGATTTAATACCGTTGGAAGAAAGTCAAAGCAGTAGCAGGAGCAGTCTGATGAATCCTGTTGACTTGCACCCTCGAGCGCCTGCTTCTCCTGTATTAGATACAACAGATACTTTTGGTGGAAAGAAAGGTTCTCTGAGAAGAAGTGAATCTACTATTGAATTCAAAGCACCAAATGCTGAGGACCCAGTGATATCCAAACTCTTTGAAAGAGAAAGCCAAGAAATAAAGAATGCAGGAATTCGCAAATACTACAGCCTGAAATCCCCGGTAAATTTCCGTCACCCGCAAAAGGCTCATCATCAGATTATACATCAGAGTATTTGGAAATCTTAAATCAGTTGGATCACAATGGTCAGGCTCTACGAGAAGTGAATCGAAGTTTATGGGAACGTCGTGAACAACACCAGCGCCAAGAAAAATCATACAAAGATAGTTATCGTGACACTAGGGCTGAACTGATAAATGAATTGAAACAATCTCGTAGATTGTACGATAATTACTATAAACTGTATGGTAAATACCAACAACTAAAGAATATTAGCAGAGAAACACTTGGTTTGCAATCTAAAGTCAACAGTCTAGAATCAGAACTAGTTGATACAGCAATTAAGAAGGAGAAGCAAATTCATGATTTACATAGGCAATTATTACAAGCTGAACTTAAAGCACAAGAAACAGAATCCAGGCGGCAACGTGAAGCTGTAGCATATGAGTCACGTATTGCTGATTTACAGAGACAGTTGGAAAATCGTTATAGACCTCCTTCGCCAATTTCCTATAGAGATCAATCTGCACTTTCAGATTACAATGCTTCCGTGGATACTCAATTTCTAAAGAACCTGGTATAGTTTAATGGTACAGATGATGACATCCGCATGTGAGAACACGTATCTAGTCGTTGAGCGTCAATTTGGTTTTAAATGTGCCAATAATGACTGAATTTCGTCAATAGTATTCGACATTAAATTTCGTGTTGAGTGATTGGTATTTTCAATATGTTCAGAAAGAATAGTCAAACTCATCAAGATATTAAGATGGGCATCAAAAGTGATTGAATAACCGGAGTCCAAAACGAGGTTTAGGAAACCTTTGGAAGTTTTAGATCCCTTCCAAAAATTTTCACTCATATATCTTTTTCGCTAGTTGAATTCATTTCAATTTACACTTCTGGAAGATTATTTGTCTTCAAATCAGCAAAGCCAGAATCGAGTTATCTATAAGAGATGTCGTTGGTGAAGCCTCAGAGCAATGGTATTGGGTCAGAAGAGTTGAATAAAGATACGTTTACGGGTTCTGGGTCTGAAAATGGTACAGTGAAAACTCAAGGAGTATCAATGGCACCATCGTTATCTGATACTTCAAGAGAAAATTCAGATGTTCAACACCAACAGCAACAGCAGCAACAGCAGCAGCAGCCACAAATAGTGCCCTCTAATCAAAGAATTGATCTTCTGGGAGAATTTACTGGACTTCTTGGTAAAGAAAATTGGACTAAATACGCACAAGTGATTAGTCTATTCATATTGGGAAAATTATCGAGAAAAGAACTTTGCAATGAGTTAGATCTTTTATTTCAGCCTGCTGCAAACAGTGGTTCCAATATGAGACCTTCATTGGTACGATTGCACAATCAACTATTATTAGGGATAATGACCAATTCTCTGAAGAATTCACCTTTAACTGGTAATGATAGTAGTTGGGGATTTGGAAATGGTAATTCTGGCAGTAGTAAGATGAAGCGTATCAATAAGCATAATTCACAGATTGAAACTTATAAGAAGATTGTCATGTCGCTTCCTACTAAGGATAGACAGAGACTCAAGGAAATCACTAAGGAAGCTGGTAAAGGGGTTTGTACTGTGTTCAGTTTTACAAGCTCGTTTGGCCAATATACCCAAAATTCCTATTGTAATTAACGCTGAAACTTTAAAAGAGTTAAGAGTAATAATTTGAAGACACCATTGGAATGGTCGCAGGATATTATGACTGGTTTTAATGCGCCATTAGCTACTGACAATTATTCTTTACCAGATACTGAATCCCTTTTTTAAGGATGGTAGGAATTTCTCGTGAACATGGGTTAGTTGGAGCTGTAGATACAGGATGCGTGGAATTGCTCTCCTTAGCCCTGGATAATTATCTAAAAGATATTATCGAATCTGCTATTGATACTGTGAGATATCGTAGGAAGAGGTATTCCGAATTCTACGATATTGGAGAAAATGGTATGTACGAACCAGTATCAAAAGATCCGGAAATTGAAGAACTTGATAGCAAGGAAAAACCAAAGACCTTGTCTTTGAGTAGTGAAGATCTTCACGAATGTTTTACACTTTTCCCCAATTTGGTAGAACCTATGGGATCAGTTGTGGGATTGCCAATAGTAGGACTTGTCAATGATGATGAATTGGTGGCTACTAAAAGCAGCATTGACGATTTGCCAGATTTCGCGCAAGATAGACCGACTTTTACGCCATTGGATGAGAGAAATGTAGGTACTAGGGAGGAATTGAATTGGTTAATCAAGGACATTTTGACGGAAGAGTGATCGTCATGCTGGCACATGCAACGAACTTTTTAACCTTTATACCCTTCCAAGTTCATAACTAGCGATGAAAACGAATAATAAAAGTGTAAAAATGGAAGAGAAAAAATACAAGATGAAATAAAGAAAAAAGGGTTCCTCTTTGGAAAAGAGCTCATCACTTCCCTTTGAATGCAATACTTAACTGTAATATAGCTTCTTGTGAACCTATGGAATTCCTTCTTCGGTAACTTATAAAAATAGTCATAGAAGCTCAGACATCTAAGTAGTCAAATGTTGATATAGGTGAAGATGCTTTTGAAATTTGTTAGAAATATGTAAACCGTAATTGGGGTGTTGGTATGTTTATCAATCGTTATTGATGAGGGTACGTCGTTGTAGTACGGAATTGATGGTTTCGTAAAACGAACTTCATACTTTTATCAGAGATCGCGATCTAACTATAAAACCAGAATGATCGATCATAGACGGCTCGGACTTTGAGTTTTTCGACACAACGTCAGAGACTTAACTGAACGGTTAGATATATGAGTGCTGCTAACTGGTATTATAAGACTCCTCTTCTCAAACAGAATCTGCGTAGTCAATCTAGTGCAGAAGTTCCTCAAATTTTTATCAAATATGAAAATCTACAGCCTGGTGGGAGTTTTAAAAGCAGAGGAGTCGGCAACCTTATATCTGTTAAATCAAAGAATGGTCTGAATAAATCGCATGTTCTTAGTAGTTCTGGTGGCAATGCCGGATTAGCAGCTGCAGTTGCAAGTAAGCAAATGAATTTGCCCTGTACAGTGGTGGTTCCTACTTCTACAAAACAAAGAATGGTGAAGAAGATCAATGATAATGGCGCAAAAGTTGTCATAAAAGGTTCGCATTGGAAGGAAGCGGATGATTACTTGAAGGAAAACTATATGAAAAAGTTTCAAGAGGATGGAACGTCTAATCCCATCTATGTACATCCATTTGACGATACTAAAATTTGGGAAGGCCATTCGACGATGATTTATGAAATAATGAATAGTCTGCAGGAACAAAATGTTCCAGTTGAGAATGTGAGAGGAATCGTTTGCAGCGTTGGTGGTGGTGGATTGTTTAATGGGATCATAAGAGGATTGGAAGGCTGTGGACTGGCACATAAGATTCCCGTGATTGCGGTAGAAACATACGGATGTCATGTTCTAAATGCGTCATTGGAGGCTGGAAGACCTGTGACACTGGATAGAATTACTAGTTTGGCCACATCCTTGGGGTCTTCATACATACCTCAGAGTGTTTTTGACAATGCTGCTCGGTACGGGGCTAAGTCCATAGTTCTGAATGATAAGAGTGTTATTGAAACTTGTCTAAAATATGCAGATGATTTTGGTCAAATCATTGAACCCGCCTGCGGAGCAAGTATTCACATAGGTTATCATCCTGAGCTTTTGGAAAATTACTTAGGAACTTTGTCAAAGAAGACGTAATTGTAATTATTGCTTGTGGTGGATCGGCGGCTACTTTTGATGATCTAACCGATGCTTCTAAAAGATTTTCTGTCGTATAGTTAGTTGTAAATTGCTGTTATACAGCCATATAATGCTTGAAAGGTATCTTTATGGTAACGTATCTTAAATATATACGTGCGGCTGAAGGTGAGTTCGTAGTAAAGTTCAGATTTATGTTAACAGTGAGACGTGGTTTACAAGAAAAGCTTAACATAGGTAGGTGCCATCATAAATATTCGCATATGGATGTCATTCAAGATACTTTTGAAAGGAAAGAATAAAATAAAATACGAAATATATACCGATTTTGGAACCGTTTTACTGTCTCGCTATTACTGCCAATCTGGTCACCGTATTTTCCTACATTGCGGGAACTAATGAAAATGTCAATATTCAAAGGTATGATATTTTGAAATGGGTTAATGATCTCTAAAGTTCCGTCAGCATGGTTAAAATTTGTTGATAATAACACCCAAAAGTTCTTTACAGCTCATCTTTCAGTATGGAATAACATTGTAGCATAAAATAATTTTGATTTAGAATAAACGACTGCTGATTAGTTTTATGCGTAACTAACCTATTCAGTGTTCTGTTCTCCACTCGTTTCCTCCAATTCGCTACTCTGGAATTTTTGGGCCTCGAAGTAATGATAAATGGTTTTAACGTATCCAGATAGAACTATGTACCTAAACTCAACATTTATCTTGTATAAAAGGTTGGTTCTAGTTGACAGTTTTACAGGGTTTTGCTTTCTTTCGTTTGTCTTGCTTGTTTGCACTTTTGTGTTCAATTTGTATCATTAATATCATTATAAAAGTAGCTACTGGTCCTTCTGCTGTCGCGGATCTATAATTATATCGACCTCCTGCCATTTTAACATTTTTCATTTGGGAGATCTTATTTGACAGGTCCAGTAACGATCTATAGTTATACTTGTCATTTAGATTAAACCAAAGGCAAGATTTGGTATCCAAGAGAAGTTTTTAAATATGAGACTTATTGGAGACTTCATAGTATGACTCGGACTTACCACGTTATCTAAGATGGAAATCATCCTGGGGTCACAAACTTCTAAAAATAAAAATCTATTGGTCTACCTTCCAACGTAGAACCTTCGAAAACTGGAATTAATTTGAATTTGATGATGCCAATTCCAGAGGAGGTATGTGTAGTTTCTTGTAATATACTAGACGGCAGATCTTCAGATCCGCTCTCAATCTTTTCAACGCACGAGTCTATTTCAATGGAATCTTTCTCGATCTTCAATTCAATTTCCTTGTCATCCTTTGAAGCATCTTGCGAAAGCATATCTTGAGATGGCATTTCTTCTGACAGGAAAACGTATTGTAACTCGATATGGTAATGTGGCACACATTTATCACATAGAAATTTTACTAATGCAGATCGAAGACTAGTCCAAGGTTTATTACTCACAGATATTAGATTGAAATTTATACCCCTTCCCAAACACATATCATGGTACATTTCATATTCTTGGAACAACATGTCTTCTTCGTTTATTAACATGGATGGGACAATTCGATTGAAGGAATAACTATTGTCTATGCATTTTTGGCGTAATCTACTTCGCAGTCTAAGAATTCACCAGTCATATACGCAAACCTACGAATTTGACCTTTCATCTCATCTATAGAATTTTCCAGTTTCCTTCTACGCAGTTGTTCGTGCTCCATTTTGTCAAATTTGTCATTGTAAAATTTTTCCTCTCTACGAGCTAATTCGTGGACATCCTGTGTCTTTCTATCTTCCAACTCATACTCTATTAAAAAGTATCCAACTCCTCCTTCAACGGTTTGGTATGTTCTTCAGTTTTCGAGATTTGCTGCTCCACTTGGTCAATCTCATTTTCCAAATCTCTGCATTCCTTTTCATATTCTTCCACCTTCTGAACTAATAATTGATGTTGAGAATCTAAATTTTGTTTCTCGGTCTTTAATTCTGTCTGCTTCTTAATTAATTCCTCCATTGGTCTTGCCTTTAAAGATTTAAATTCCTCGAATTCTTGATTTAGCCGTTTTGAATACTCATCACATTTTTCATGATTATTTTTCAGTAATTCCTGCCATTCTTGTTCAACTTGGTTCATTTGTATCTTCAACTGTCGTATTTCTTGCTCGATTGTTTCATCAGGTTTCAAATTTTCCAATTGTAACAGTTGCTTTTCCCACTCAATCGCTTGTCATCCTGTTTTTATGTAATTCAGTTTCTAGTTCTTGTAAGTCCACGGACCATTTCAAATGCAAGTTGGAAATGTTCATTTCTTCGTTCTTTCTTAACATTTCTATTTCGCCCTCTTTCAAATCTAATTGTGATACTTGTTGGCTTAGCTCTTTCTGTAATTCAGTACACATGGTAATTCTTTTCGAAATAGCATATTGAATGTCAGGTAACTGTCGTTCTCTTATCTGGGCAGACTCTTTTCAATCTCCAAAATGGCATTACGGAAATGATTAATATCTTTGATGATTTTGCGTTCTCTTTTCTTAACTTCTTCAATTACTGTGGCATCGCCATAAATATATTTATTGAGCAGTCTACGATTCTGTTGTTGTGAATGACCATCTGACACATGCCTTACCGATGGTCTAGTGTAAACATGATTCGTCACATCTTGTAGCATGGGTGATGATGATAGTCTGCGCTTTTAATTGAAAGGGTAGCACTATTGGTTGAAATGGAAGGTATCTTGGAATGGTTCATCTCTTTTATAGTTATAAATTTCCGAATTGTATCAAAATCGTTTCAAAGGCGTGTATCTCAACTCTACTTCGCAAGTAAAACAATTTTAAAACTGATCTTGAAAGAAACCGGCCCAAAATTCTTCCAATTTGTTAATACACGCTTCAAACTGCCGGAGGAAATACTAAAATTGGGATTAATTTACTTTTATTGATACACTGTTCACTAGTATTACTTTGATGTTTTGTTGACATGATGAGATTAACATAGCTCATCGATCATACAGGACGAAAACTCATTTATTCAATTTAATTGACGAGGAATAAATAAAATTATAGAAAAGGACATCGATTGATCAAATTAGAGTCATCGAGATGCTCATGTCCAAATTTCACAGGTTCGGAAATATCATGTCGATACTATTTACAATTGGGAGCAGGGAAGGAAGAGAGGTGTAAATTATCATAAATTACTAATCAGTCAAAATCACTTGCATTTACGTTTCTTGTCATAGCCGGTAGAGCTACACGTATGCCATCAATATCCTTCGACATTTTGATTTGGCATCCTAATCTACTGGTTTCTGTGAGTCCGTAGGCTAAATCTAACATATCGTTTTCATCATCATCTGGCTCCGGCAGTGCATCGAAATAGTCTGGATCCACAATGACATGACAGGTAGAACAAGCGCAGGATCCACCACATGCACCTTCCATTTCTAAATTGTTTGCTTGGGCGATATCCAAAAGTGAATCGCCTTCTGCTACTTCGTAAGTTCGCTGTGATCCATCCTTGAGGATAAAAGTAACTTTTAATTCTTCACCCGGTTTTGGAGGTGTTAAATGACCATGAGAAAGCTTTGAGGTGGTCGAGAACGCTTTGCTGTGTGATAAAGTGGGATGACGAGCAACCGGCTGTTGTAAAGTCTTCATATACTTTTGAGTATGTAGAGCTCTACGTGAAGCTAGAAGAGCGTTGTTGACCATAAAACTAATACGTGGGATTCTAAACATAACGACTAATTCAGTGATTCAGCTGGGCTTTGATTTTGTTAGAGGCTTTAGGAATATAATGATTTTTCTTGAGGAGTTGTTTCGTCTTTGTAATGTTCAGTGAAATTTAAATGAAAAATTCATTAGAGTCATTCATAATAATAATAAAGCCATCAACAAACTCCAAAGAGAAAGAAAACTTTAACTTGTAGGATATCCGGAGAAATATATTTCCTGATATCTTTTCAGAAAGAGCCTATTTATCCTCGACTCTTCTACTGGTTAGTGTGAGTAAAGAGGGTTTATACATTAATATTCTACGTACTCCTTCAGTATTAGATAATTCACCTATCCGTGCTATTGCTCCTCGTACAAGTTCGATTAATTCAATCCAAATATGAGTGCACTCCTAAATTCATATGAATCTGACTACCGCTCAACCTTTGATGAAGCTCGCTCTGGGATGCAGATGGCTACCACGCAAGCCCTTTCAGAACGGAATTTAACCTTAAGGCAGGTGGAACAGCAGCAAGAGGAACTATTAGATCTTATAGACCAAATGGAAATTGAAGTTAATAGCGCCATTCAAAATGGACAAGAACGTGCAAATTATAAAGCTAAATTACGTGGATATCGCAAGCAAGTTCAGAGTGACCTAAGGCAACCATTACAACAACTAATTGATTCAACCGATAGAGATCTACTATTCGGCGAACAAAATCATCAGTTTGATCATTTGGATGATGAACAAAGACAACAGCTTTTATCGAATCATTCAATTTTACAAGGTACAGGTGATAGATTGAGAGATGCCACTAGGATTGCTACGGAGACTGAGGGTATAGGTTCAAATATCATGAACGATTTAAGGTCACAAAGGAAACCTTAGAAAATGCCAGACAGACTCTGTTTACCGCTGACTCCTATGTGGATAAAAGTATTCGTACTTTGAAAACGATGAGTCGTAGGTTGGTGGCTAACAAATTTATTAGTTACGCTATTATCGCTGTTTTGATCCTGTTGATCCTGTTGGTTCTATTTTCAAAGTTTAGATCATAACCGACTCTTCAAGTTTACTAATGTGACTGCTGCTAAGCTTTATACAACAATAGCCTTACGATTAAAACAGATATGTTCTCTATTCGATATGATACGTACATAAAATGATGATTTTTTTTAAAAAAAAAAAAAAAAACCTTCTTAACCTTAAAAGCCAAAACCCATAATATTAACCATAATTTTATTTGTTTTCGTCATATTGACAAGCTAATTCTGGTTTATTTTTTCTATACCACTGCTGGAATCGTCATTAAAAGTAAAATTACCCATCTTGCTTTTCAAATGTTCAATCAACTTTGATTCTGACTTGTGGGCCTCTGAAGAATTCAGCTCATGTTTCTGTGCGTCTTCGTACGCCAGTTCTTCCTTAGATTCATTACTTTTACCGGATGCAGCGCTAGATTGCGCGCTTAATGACTGACTTTGTAATACATGCTTTTCTTCCTCGGTTAGATCAAGGGCAGTAGCAGTAAAACTTAAGAGTGAGCGGGCACTTTTGCGTCTTCTCATATGTCTGTGACGGATATTAGAATCACCGTATTCAGAGGGGTGGCGAGTTTTGACAAACGAAATACCAACATCACTAACCCACTTTGCCACTAAAGCGGTCCAACCGCACTGATGAGACGCACCTAAGCCACGACCGGTATCACCATCAAAGTATTCAAAAATGGGACTAATCCCTTGAAATATTCGTCAGTAGATAAAACTCCTGGTATGGACCATAGTAGCAAGCACGATGACCTTTATCGTCTGGGGTGAATAACTGAATCATACGAGAACCAATTTCAACGGCGGCTTCAGCCAAATTCAAGAATTCACCAGAACCAGTTGGGCACTCGATCTTAAAGTCATCACCGTAGTACAAATGAAACCTTTGTAATGATTCTACCAGTAAGAAAGTAGTAGGAAACCAAATTGGACCTCTCCAGTTGGAATTACCACCAAACATGCCAGAATCGGATTCGCCTGGTAAATATTTCACTTCGTAGTGGTTCCCATCCACATCCATTTGGAATGGATGCTTTTCATGGTATTTCGATAAGGATCTGATACCATAAGTGGATAAAATTCATTCTCATCCAACATACGTTTCAAGACAGCTTTCAGTCTGTCAGCATTAACAAGAGAGAGTAACAACCTCTCACCAACACCTCTGCGACGCATGGATGCGATGTTTCTTTCGACGACATCACCCTTGTTTTCGATAAACCAGTTGATTCTTTTTGAAACTGGGAAATTTATTAAGTAGTCGATCTTCCAAGGTCATCGAAGCATACAGCGGAATCAACCCAACCAACGACCGCACTTGTAGTTGCTGTCTGTGAGGACCACCCAAGAGATAGCATCGTAGTAAAATTGATCTTCTTCATTCCATAAGGATTGTCTTACAATTTCTGGGAAACCTTCCTTAGTATTATCGACAATGTGTTCGAAAGACAAGGAGTCATTGATCAAGATAAAATGTTCAAAGAACTTGGATGCGATATCTTCATACACTGGGTTTTCAATGGCCAACTCTAGGGCAATGTTTAACATCTGCAAGCAATAGAAGGCCATCCAACCTGTAGAATCAGCTTGTTCTAATCTACCGCCGGTCGGTAACGCTTCGGAACGGTTAAAGATACCAATATTGTCTAGACCTAAGAAGCCACCTTCAAAACATTATTACCATCAGCATCCTTACGGTTAACCCACCAAGTGAAGTTCAACAGCAATTTTGGAAAACACGCTCCAAAATAATCTATCCTCTCTGCCGTACATGTTCCTTTCAATCTTATAAACACGGTAAGCAGCCCAAACGTGAACTGGAGGGTTAACATCTTCAAAATTCCATTCATAGGCTGGCATTTGACCATTAGGATGCATGTACCACTCTCTGGTCATGACATCTAATTGCTTCTTCGCAAAATCTGGATCAATCATAGCGATTGGGATGGTGTGAAATGCTGTGTCCCAGGAAGCAAAGAAGGGATACTCCCATTTATCCGGCATTGATAAAATATCTTCAATGTACAAATGTTTCCAGTTTTTGTTTCGGCCGCCTGCTCTACCCTTCTGTGGAGGTGGTTTAATACTGACATCACCATTGTACCATTCGTCCCAAGTTAAGTTGTAGAACTGCTTAGTCCACAATAATCCTGCAAATGCCTGTCGCTGGATGGCCCTTAGTTCATCGCCAGCCGGTAGTGGGTTAACACGCCAGTAAAGTTGTCCGCCTCTTCTTCTCGGTCAGAAAAGAGACTATCGAATATATCTTCATCAAGAATTGCCAAGTCATCAGTCCTAAATAAGTTCTCACCTTCAATTAACTCGTCAGAAAATTTGTAGCGAACAGTTACATACTCTCCCGGGGATATCTTTGAAGTAATAAACGGCAGCGGCTTTGGTACCGTTGCATTCAGGGTTAATGGAATCTTTGTTACCATGGACTAAATATTCCTCGATTGCATCTTTGGTAAAGGGAGCTGGATTAGTTTCGTTGCCGAATAATTTCTTCAAGTTCGACTCGTTACCAGTAAATAGCAGCTCAGGATCTACATCCTCTTGAGAAGAAGAGTTATCAGCACTTGGAGAAGGTTGAAAAACTATTTGACGATCACCAAACTTGTGATGATCCACATGAATCAAATTCTTAGCTTTAGAATCTTGAATAAATTTAGAGGTATCTGGGCAGCTCTTCCACGCCCACACATTTCTGAAGATTACTTGGGGAGCAACATGCAGAGATCCATGCTCATTCTTGCTACGGTTATGAATGGTTATCCTAAAGTTTAAGTCTTCAGGATTTTCATCACCTTTTGCCATTTCGAAGATAATATCGAAGTAAGGAGTATCGCCGGTGGCACTGTCGCGGTACAAACCATCCACTTCATAAATTTCAAATTCTCTATCATGAAATCCACGTTTTCATTCTCATCAACTAACTGCTTATAAGGAAACGGTTTAGCAAATGGATATTTATACAGGCTTTTCATGTAAGAGTGTGTTGGGGTGTTATCCAAGTAGAAGTAGAGTTCTTTGACATCCTCGCCGTGATTACCTTGGTGATTGGTCAGACCAAATAACCTCTCCTTCAATCTTTCATCTTTACCATTCCATAGGGCAACATTCATGCATATTAATTGTTTGTTATCAGAAACACCGAATAACCCATCTTCACCCCAACGGAAGACCCTCGAATTTGCATGTTCAAAGGAAAAAATTCCAGGCATCACCATTTTCAGAGTAGTCCTCACGAACAGTAGCCCATGACCGTTCGCTCAAGTATGGACCCCAGCGGTACCAATATTTCTCATGTTCCCTATTTTCCTTTAATTTGTGTTCCTCTCTGGTAGAGCCCACTAATTCCTCCTTCAATTGATCCATACTCATTATCGTTATTCCAGGTGTGGATCACTACGAGTATAACGGCTAACTCTTACTCCAACGTCTGCAGCAATTTTCCACGGTTATGGGTCAATTAATCGTTATTACAACCTTTATAGGGAAATTGGCTATTATAATAATAGAAGAGAATCGAGGTAGTGCCCTTAAATGCTGCTTTATTTTCAGGTCGATACCATTGTCGCCTTTTAATGCAAGTGGACAAATAAGGATCAGTAAATCCGGAAAATAAGTTGAGCAACCCCAACATGACACAAAAGGTTAATGCAATTTAAACATTGCTATTAATTGTAAGCGTTAGACGAGGAAATGCAAGCCAGAGCTCTCCCCTTCTATTTGAGACAAGGGGTTTTCGGTCGTTGGTGGTTTTATTTTTTTTTTTTTTTTTTTTTTTCTAAACTGCTAAATTACAGATAGGCTGATAACGTGTATGCATAAAATTAATATAGCATCTTTAAAAAAAAAAATCCATTGTTTGGGGTCGTAATCGCTTTTGTGATAATGTCTTCTCGATCTTCTATATTGATGTGTCTAGAGTCCTTGTGCCTCTGCACTTCTCGTCTATTACGGTTTAGTTGCTTTAATACAAAATCTTTTCGGCTCGCTGGCGATATATTGTAAAGAAACCAACTTTGACCCTCTTGAAGAGCATGGAGTAATTGGAAATTAATGAAATTCTACACTATGATGTTAGTGGCATTGTTGTATGAATGTGTTTCCCGTGGGAGCTCCTTCTTACGCCGTTTAATTCTTCTAGATATCGATCACGACAAAGAGAGGGCTTGCACTTCTTAACTCTCGAAGAAAATATTTCATTGGTCCATAGTTGAAGTCGGCATAAGGTCAATTCTTGTATGTTGTATGCCTGTTGCTGTTTAATATCTACAGAATGAAGTCTTGGTTGCAGAACTTGTTTACATCGCGTGTTATACGCCCTCGCCAGACGTCGCCTTCCAAAAATTCATAAAGTCAAACTAGATGAACAAAATGTAAATATAAGTGCTAAAAGCAATTCCCTCACATACCTTCTTATGCAAAATTATCCCTTTAAAAGATTCGACCGTATCTATACACCTCGCTCAATACATCGCTACCACTATGTATACAATAACGAGTCTCCATTACCACAACAGTACCATAAATACCTATGCCTAGACCACAAAGACTTATCCATCCGTCAGCGTATAACCATTCCGTGTATCCTCAACGTCCTCATCGCGTACCATATAGTTAATAATAACCAAATTTACAATTCGAGTTCCCACAACCCTACGTCCAACACTCTCCAAACACTTGATTACCACAACTCAATAGAGTCATCCCTCTAAAACCCCTGGTATCTCCACTCGAGCGTATTACTTGCTCCTTAGACTCACGAAAATAGGCGCGGTCCTTCCTAAGGCGACTCCGTTACATCTGCCCGCCCGATGTCGGCAGCTTATCCTGTTTTCCAAACGCTGAAACCGCACCGGCTCACAAGAGTAGCATCCAGGAGACCAGGTGCATCTAGCCGCCAACTTCCCCTTTATACTTCCCTCTCCGGAATCAACACCCGAAAACTGCACTTTCCAACCCCTAATTTTACCTTCGGCGTCTCGCCCACATCTCGGCGGCTTTCTCACCACACACGTATCGAATGATTGACAGGTCACGATATCTCCCCGCAGATAGCAAAAACGCATGCAGACGCACGCTGCACCTCAATTGTTTACCAGGGAAGAATGTGCCACATCACTACATTTTGCCTTCCTCAATTAGTCATAGCTCGCCCCTAATCATGCAGCGCTCGTTATTCTCCGTCACTTCCTCACCCTACAATATCACGTGCACTTGCTCAACTTTCGTGCTCGCCCCTCAACGCTTCGTTTCCATACCGACCGACGACAACTCCGGATCCTTCGTAAATCAGACGCCACAGTTTGACGCCTAATCATGCAGCTCATCTCAAACTCCGATCTGCAAAGAAGCAAAACTTACCACCCAAATCATACTATTACTCATTACCGCTATAAAAACATAACGACTACATATGCCAAAAATCTCTATATTATTATTATTTTTATTATTATTAATACTGTATCCCGTTCTTATTACCCTGAATTGTATCATAGTGAATTGCGTTACATGTCAAGTTTTTGCTCTAGTTACCACACGCTAGCCATAATCTATAATTGTGTTGCGCAGCATTTGCAAATTCACCGTCATCAGGTTGCCAACTAAACAGCTCCGAGTGCTTGTGATCTTCCTCTTTTAGTGTTTCATCCATATCTAGCTTGAAAACCTCATCCTCCATCAATTGCGGTGTCGCCAGCAATTCTTCTTGATACGTACTTTCCTCTGGCTCTGTTATTGTATCCGAGAGTAAAGATGGTGGTACGCTGAATTGGAATACCTCGGGTAAACTCATCGTCCTTGGTATCAGTTTCTTATAGTATTCTTCGATTTATACTCAGTAGTACTTTGTACTTTGTACTTTGTGTTTTCAACCTTGTTTTAATGTGATAAACACTTGATCTACTAGTACTGCAGATTTTTATCCCACCATCGTATACTCCACCTAATCCTTTTATATATGAATTTCACTTTTTCATCGGTAATATGTTTAGACACCTTGTTGGTCTCGCCAGCCGTGTCCCCAACAGCTGCACACCAGTGCCACACAAGAAACTGTGGGGAGACAAAATGACTGACTGACTCACACTGAAACGAGCGAAGGAGCGAGCGAGGGAACGTGGAACCCAAAAAATCGGAAGTAGGAAAAACAGAACCGTCAACAAACTAAACGAGACCTAATCGCAGAAGTGTTGTCAACAGTATTGTTATCGTCGTCAATAGTGTTGCTATTATTACCAATCATTTACTATGGCTCAACAGACACCAAGCTGTAAGGCACAGGCATGCGCCATACAAAATTGTCTCCTTTCTAACAATTACAATGAGTCCCGTTGTGACCAAATTATTAATGACCTTTACAGGTGCTGTGAAAAATTTTACAAGGAGTCTGACTCTAAGGGTGTAACACCCTGTTGTCCTAAACCTGACCTACTGAAAATTAAAATGAGTCAACGCGGGTTACAAGAATGAGTAAATAGGAAATAGGAAGCTGATTAAACAGATCATGACCATATAGGTTTTAACATGTGCATGCCCTTACGGTAGTGTTTAAAACATCGATGTACGTGAGTTCCTCGCAGTATGATGGTGGAAGATGTTACATACCAGACGGAGGGTACTCAAGAGGTATTTTTCACCTTCGTTATTCTAAGATCTACCGCGAGCACACCTGTTCCCACGTTTTTGGGAGAGGTGTGACTCTGGGCGTCTATGATATATAAAGACATTGTTGAGGTTCTTCAAGAAGAAGTAATGCTTATAGAAGACAACGGACTCGATTCATGTCGTCGCTTTATATACTGACAAATTTTCGCGATGAAAAAAAAAATTTCACCTGTCACGCTCGTTGTACTCGCGGACATTAGGTAAATGGGCGTTCAACTCAGGGATTGAAGCCAGAGGAACGTGCCGCTTACATTACTGATGCTATTTTCCATCTTTACGGAGTTGTGATACTCTTGTAGCACGTTTTGTATCGAGGTGGGTTTCTTGCCAGCATCTTGCAATTGACGTCTTAGCATAGCGATGTGTAGAGCTAGTTTCATCTCGCGGACCTGATGCAGTTTCCTTTCATTGAGAACTTGCAATTCTCTTTTCTTTCTAGCGGCAGAGACTTGTCTTGCGAAGAATTCTTGCTGTTCCCTTGCTTGCAACTGCTGTGATTGTAATTCCTGGGTCAGCGAAGTTCGAACCCTATAGTTATCCACAGCAAAGAAACACAATGTCATCACAGAGATAACCATGGCAAACTCAAGGATTGGTTTACGGAGGGGCCCACCCTGAGAAGTAGGTGGGTGGATTCGTCAGATTTCTTCTATGAAGCATTGGTAAGGAAAGAATAGTTAAAAAACGTATAGAGTTGTTGTATTGTTCTGTTTCCTAGTCATGATGATTTCACTTAATCAGTGCGCGAAGGGACATTTCTAACATCGATGGGAACGTCAAACTGCAAACTCCCTACGCCGTGGTCCATTTGAAGTTTCAGCCGAACTATGTAAGATCTGAAGCACATACAATTGCCAAAACATGGTGGCATGACGGGTCCGATCTTGCCGGTTTTCTCATAGGGTGGTTGTCTAAGATTTATAGTGATATTCCTCCGCAGCTCGGAGTCCCAATCGGTAGAATGAGTTTTAGTAACAAGAAGTGGAACGTGGTTAATCTTCACTTGCAGATCTTGTATACCTAGGATATCTGCATGCAATGAATCTGGGACCATTTGCTGCAACGGTGCCTCGATAGATGCACTATGTGACTCGTACCAAGATTTCAACTCCTGCAGACGCTTTGTGTACTCTTGAAACTTGGCCCTAAGTTCATCTCTTTTATACAAAAGGACATTGTGATCCAACCGTATGGGTATAGACTTTTGAACATACCGATGACGCTAATCAATTCCGCAGAGATGGTATTGAGTCTCGGAGGTATATTGTCACTATTATCGGCAGGCTTACATTCCAATTCAATCTCCACATCTGGAGCAGCACTACAGGACAATTGGGACAGCCTTAGAAGATTTTCTTGTTCATACTTGGTCTTTAATTCGAAACGATTGTATTGACCAATTAAAATCGGTGGTCGATAAGGCAACACAACGTTTAGGGTTCGTATTCTACCGATTAAAATTCCTGCCTTTTGTTGTGGACGATGAATCAACTTAGAAGCCCAGCTGGGTTCAACTTTGTAAATCAATTCTGTTTCTGATGCAAAGGGTTTTATCCCAACCAGAATCAAAACTCCTCGGAAGAGATCTTAATTGACGTTCTTTCGACCTGAAGACGTCTAATTCCAAATCCCCACTGGTAACTATTCCCTTTTCTCGTAATTCCTCTTGGCTAACTCCAATTTCGCGATGCTCGTTTCAGCTCTGCTGATTAACGTCTCTAACTCATTACTACAATCCCTCTTTTTCCCGATATCAATTCAAGCGTTGTCGGAATAACTCTAATGCTGTACTCAGAGTGTTTCATATTAAATAATTCTTTGGTCTTGCTGTTCCTACCGATTAAAATTGCCTTAACTGAATAATTGACAGAAACATCATCATCCGCAAAATCATCAGCCCAAATTGGACCACCCTAGTCACAGATCTACCATAACCTAAGTGATGGTTAATTTTAAGATCTCTATAAGTACATCCTTTGCGGTGTTTATCGATCCCCATGCTCGGCGGCAATAGAAAATGCTCATTCATCCCATGTGGACACTGCGATTCCAACAGCTGATCAGGAATATTGAAGATGAAGAACTTTTATAACGGCCATAAGGTTGTAGGATCTTATCACGGGGAAATCCCAAAATTGCTTTATCGTAAGAATCATATTTCCAAAACTTTCATCTGTTGAGACAGAAGGTTCCACATGAAATTGCGCCCAGCTGGCACCCCATATCGGCCATACGTAAAAGTTCTTGGTGCTTCTCGTCATTTGGGCGCGATCAACGACCGCAATAGTACCCTCGAATAATACATAAAACATTTCAAATGTTATCGGTTTATCAGAGCGGTTACTTACCACCACCATACCATGGACAACGTCCCCACAAGTGTATTCTTTTAAAAATTCGGCGATTCTAAGGGCTCCCCAAATTTGGGAGCATTTGGAGTGACATGAATTTCAATGGTAAATGGTGCATGAACTTCGGGTAGTTTATGAAGATTATCCATACTTACATTAGTAATACCGTTACCAACACCATCCTTTAATGAGTCCTCAGCCTCTGAAACCGAATCGAACGTTGCTACACTAGGCCTTTGTTGGATAGGTCTATCAATCTCTTCATAACTAGGGAAATTTTGATGCAAAACATCTTCCTCCTCTGGTACATTCAGATAATACCTGTTGAAGAAATCAAAAGAAGGCAATATATGAGCAAGTTCATCTGCTTCTTCCCCAACCATCACCTCGATGATTGTTTCCCTTAGTTCTACTATCAAAAATCGAAATCAAGTTTAGTTCTAACGAAGGCCCTAGCTAGTATATGTAATGCTAAAAAATCCGAAGAGAAAATGCCAAGCATAACTTCACTAACTTTCACCAAATCTGACATAAATCGAAATAATTAACCATAATGACACAATTTCACATGACCTATATGCATATCTGACTTAGCACATTCTCTTCAAGCCGTCATCTGCAATATTGCAAATCACTAGCATACATAGATGTGACAATCTGAAAATCCTAAACTCCCCACTTACTCATTACCTTTCGATTATCACAGAACTACTTTGAAGTCATATCGCCTTTCCACACAAGTTATGGCTCATCAACATTTTATTTACTTTTACCAATTGAAGAGAAGCTGGTTTAACGATTGAATCATGTTTACTACACCAACATATGCTATTTGCTGTCTGCCACTTCTCGGTTTTCACCTTTTCACTCAGTGTATAAGCATCTTATCGCAATCCATCTCATCTAATTTACCAAATTTGTAAATCAGCGCGGCGCTAACAACTTCGACCAGTACAATACAACAGACATGAGCAAGACAGGCGACTCATAGAACAACCTTCACCTATGACGCTACGTAGTTACAGACCCAACAGCACATGATCACGCTATTTGTACGCAATGAAAAATCGCATCATTTATTAAAGTACTATACTAATAATAATGTTGCCCACTTACGATGAACGGCACGCAATCTCAACTAGACGCTGCCACCATCGTTAGCTGCTAAATATACACTTAGTGACGACGAGAAGCAGTGATGATATTTTGCATCTCTTCAACCTTAGCCTTAGCTCTGACGAAAGAACCAAGTCTCTTCTTGGCGACCTTTCTAGCTCTCTTTTCACCGGAGTTTCTGATCAAATCGATCAATCTTCTTTCATAAGGAGACAAACCAGAGAATTCTCTGACAAGGGAACGTACAAACTTGACTCTGTTGCTAGATTGACCCTTCTTGTAGGAAATCTTAGCAGGTGGGGTCATTGGAGTAACCTGCTTACCCTTGTTCAAACCAACGGCAATACCAGATTTGACGGCCATCTTTGGTGTTCTTTGGCGATTATGCGTAGGTTCACCTCGCTGTTCGGTATCTCTTAATTACGCTTTTACCGTCCTTCACTTTTGTCAAAGGTGCAAGAACCTGCTGCGTGGCCTAGGATGCGTCGTCCACCGGAAAGCTGGTGAGTCGGGTAGGAAGTGTTTGATAGGAAGGTGCCAGGGGAGAAGGGGAAGAACAGGCGAGGGGCCAGGCGAAGCGATGGATAGCGAGTAGTCACAGCAGGGAGAAAGTTAGGCAGGACCAGGAGAGTGAACCTTACCTAGCATTCGTTGCAGCACTCTTTCAGAAACATACGACGCAACTTCTTTCTAGCAAACTTAAAATTACCGAAAATATTCAGGTGTAAAGGTGTTAAGATGGTGGATGGGTTATTTATCTAGGACAGTCACCCGAAAGCGTATAACGGTACATGAACTTAGAAAAGGTGATACAGTAATAAGTAGTCTATGTACAAGTCTTGACTTAAGCTATATCTAGCCTATGCTAATGCTCTTTAGATCAAACCCATGATTGTCCAATCTTTCCAAAACTTCTTGAATCTGTAAATTTTGATGCTTGTTTAAGAATTCTCTATAAGTCAAATCACCATGGTTTTCTCTAACTTGTTGCCTTTCCAATGGAAACAAGTATTTTAAAAGCTTCCTCTTACCAACGGTGACTTTCACTGGCAAACCTTTAACGATCTCGTTGTAATAAACGGTTACAGGCTTACCATCTCCAGAAATAGCAGTAACAGCATCCTTATGCGGTCTGTTAGCTTCCTGTTCTTTCCTCATCATAACACGATATCTTAACTTCCAACCAGTGGGCCCCAACTCTTTAATCCTTGCAGATTTATCCTTTATCAAATAATTATCAATACCACCTTCCTTACTAATAGTTCTTAACACTTTCGCAGTCATGGGCAAGGAAATTTTACGATTCAAAGTCTCACTCCAGAGACCCTTTCTTATAACATTTGGTAACCATCTCCTTTTTGTCTTCGTTTTGGATTCAGCAATGCTATTACCATACTGCACATAAGATGCACCATAAAGACCCTTGTTACTTTGCTTGAAAACACGGGATTCACCATACTTGTAATCTGGGAATTCTTTATTTTCTTTAGGGACCCAAAGCGGTTTAGGATCACCGACACGGTATATGGGTTGTTGAGCTATTCGTCTATTTTCTACCAATCTCCACTGTCTCCATGGAACAGTTGCAGCGGAAAAGGCTCGTTTGAAATTCAGGGCCCCAAACATCCTCGATTAACCTTGAAGGTTAAGTAAATTTGGTTTAAGTGTTTCAACTCCGGTTTTCTGTCGTTGAAATCCTCTCTTCCTTTTCATTTTTTTTTTTTACAATCAGCTCCTTTGAAAATTAACATGTGGAAAGAAGATAAGCACCAATTAAGGACGATTGAACGCACATAAATAACTTAAATACAAAAACACGACAAAAGTCGATCGTTAAAATAATATTCTATACTTTACAAGCTTACTTCATGGATAGTGTTAGAAACAGAAATTCCAAAATGGATATAGCAGTTGATGATAGCTCAAGAGAGTTTGACAGAACTGAGCCAGAGTTTGAATTTGATGAAAGGATTAACAATAATAACGGTGAGAATGGACAAAGAGGAGCTGAGGAATCATTACCGAGTTTAAGTAGAAGAGCTTCCAGTATATTTTCTATATCAGCACCACCTTTAAATCCCCGATGAGACGGATATTCAAAATTTACCAGCGATGATTTCCATTTTAGCATGTTAAGAAATTTGCATCTAGCGGATTTTATTACAATGATGAACTGTTTTTCAGGATTTTACTCCATTGTCAGCTGCCTAAGGTTTACTCTGACAAACAAACCCCATTATGTGCAGCGTGCTCATTTTTTATCTTTTAGGTATGTGCTTTGATTTTTTCGATGGTAAGGTGGCTCGTTTGAGGAATAGATCGTCACTAATGGGGCAAGAATTGGATTCATTAGCAGATTTAGTTTCATTTGGTGTTGCACCAGCCGCTATAGCATTTGCCATTGGTTTCCAAACCACTGTAGACGTTTTGGTACTTTCATATTTCGTCCTTTGCGGATTAGCAAGATTAGCTAGATTTAATGTTACTGTGGCACAACTTCCCAAAGATGTCACTGGTAAGTCAAAGTATTTCGAGGGTTTACCTATGCCAACTACCTTAGCCTTGGTTGCGACGATGGCATTTCTGGTAAAAGAAGGTCTCATCCTGGAAAATTTACCGTTTTCGATCTTTAGGAAAGGCCAATATTTCGAATTTCATCCTAGTATTATTGTTTTTCATTCATGGTTGCGGTATGATTTCTAAGAGCCTAAAATTCCCAAACCATAAAGTTTATGATAATGTGCCCTTACTAAGATTTGACATGACTACTACCAAAAGAATTGCTCAGACAAAGTGCCCGACTACCTAAAAATTTGAAACAAAAAAAAGAGCATTAACGACTCGGATGCTAGCGATTGACTCATACAATTGCCTTCAGTACTTCCGCGATATCAGAACTTCCGGTCTTCTAGAGGAACAAAAAGAAATTAGCGGTGTATATAGAAACCTATCAACCATTACAGTAGTTTTATCTATGACTGTGTAATTAACAATTTATTTTATGGCGGCAAGAAACGGTAACCTATCTTTCCAAATTTTAACTGACTGCAATGCTTGGCAAGTTATAAGTTTCGGCAAAATGCCATTCCCAGGAATCGAACCTGGGTCTGCTCGGCCACAACGAGCTGTACTAACCACTATACTAGAATGGCAATAGCCAGTATACGAGCACTTAGAAAAATAAGTAAGCTATCCTGTGCAATTAGAGAAAAAACATTATAAATATAAAAGGTCTTTTGTTCCACAGATGGTACCTTGATAATTTTCTATTTTTTTTTTTTTTTTTTTCGAATATGAATAAATTATATCTGATGTTTTCTCTGTTTTCATCCTATATCAAAACTATTATACGCATGTGTTATATAACCACTTCGAGAAATCCGCAAGAATGATAAAGGTATCATTTCTAAGGTGCTGGATGCCTGTTATCTACTGACTAGACGTCCATAATTATGAATAGTTGCATAAACTCACTCAGTTGAATCGATAAGAACAAAAGGAAAAAGAATTTAAACAGATACTGGCATCGTGCAGGTACTTGAGTACTCCCAAGCGCTCATATTTCCTAACTTTTACGTATTTTCTCAAAATACACTTACAGTTTTGATCCGTCCTTATGAATTATTCTACTCTACAAATTTTCCAGCTCAAAGGATTCGTCTAGTTCTGTATTGGGTACTCTAGTGTACGACCCATTCTTTTTAGGTGCAGATTGGGCACTTCCAGGTTGACTCTGGTCAGTTTCGAAATCATATCCATGTTCCAAATCATCGGCCCAAGAGACTTTTTATTTTGAGAATCATGTTGTCTATGACTTGGATTGATAAGAATTGCACGTGTCTTGTTGGTATGTTTCCTGATATAAACGTAAAGAGCAAAGAGCCCAAAACAAGAACAACCAGGACCGTAATGCCAAATATTTTAAAAGTACCTTGACGTCTTCTTCTTTGATCTTGTTCCTCTTTCTCTTTACCAGGACGTTCACTCGATTGGTCCTGATCGGTTTTATTCTTATCGTCTTTTGGTCAGCCATTCCGAGATTGTCACTTTCCTTATCATCATCATCAAGAGTACCCAATACTCCCAACTTGTTTCCGCTACCAAAATCATCCATATCCTTTTCACTTGTTGTCACTAGGACATCTTTACTCTCTAGTCTTTCTAAGAAGAAATCATTAAGGTAAATATCCACCACACCCTACTGTACAAAGATTTATCATTAGGAACCATATGCGAAGCATTATGCACGCTGATGTAGGTCAAATTTCTATCGAAAAGAACATTTCCAGCAATATGATCAGTATTAGTTTCATAATCTCTATAATTCCAACCGTATTTTTTGGCACTAGAGAATCCCCTTTGACCACCCACTGAAGTTTATCAATCATGTCGAGAACACCTCTCTCATTACAGAGTAAATCCATTTCACCATTGTAAAGAATAACTTTGAGTCCTGAATCCAATAAGGCTGGTAATTTGCGAACAGAAGGAACTGCCTTTCTGTTCTTCAAGTGGTAATATACATCTAAATTACATTCTTTCCATTTTGGAACTTTTGTAGGATCCAGATTGAGGGCTTCCAAAATACCAGGTCTGTCGAAAAATCCGGGAACATGCAAAACCTCTTCGGGCCAATTCGATCCACACGCAGGAAAACTGTCTCTTAAATTGTACGAGTACATGTTCATGCAAACTTCATTAGATGGAGTCTCGGCAGAAACATTTTTGTGGCCATTAGTATCGTTTGTAAAATACTCTCGCACTCTTCATATTGAAATGGCTGATGTTCATCCGAGCTTTTACTAATAATTCTATTTTGACACATTTCCTGTTCTTCCAAAAGTTTTCTGAAGTGCGGATTTTCCTGATCAATAATACCCTTAGAAAGCGCAAAAGGCAAGTAGGCTAACGATTGAGTATCAGGATCCATCCAGCCATTTCCAACTAAGATACCGTGCAAATTATATTTTTCCAAAGCACTATTAGCCTGAGCATTCCGCTTTTGAATTGCTTCTGCTATGAAGGGAACGTATTGACCTGAGTAACTCTCACCTGCAATGATCAAATCTTTAGACTGATCCTCAGGGAAAACTTTGAAATAACTTTCCAAAAATCCATAAAATGTTGCGTCGTCAATGTTAAATCGTCATCAAATGCTTTTGGTCACCATTAGAAACTGAAAACCCTGTATTGACCGGCTGATCCACATACAGCAGATCAGCTCTAGAATGCCACGAGCCTTCATTAACCACTAACCTCAGATTTTCATCAACTCTGAAAGGCCCATTTTCTACCAACGCACCATCCATAGACGAACATCCAGGACCTCCATTTAACCAAATAATCAGAGTATTTAAAACTTTATCACTTCTACTGAATTTCCAAAAAATAGTCAATTTCATTTTCATCACCAGAGTTTAGTCGAGCAAGTGGCATATGCCCCGCATACATTTCTGGAATTGTTGATTTATCTTCAACTTCTGATAACCCTGGCAAAGCTCGGGTGCGACACTGTACTGCTTTCTTGAGGGCAACGCCTTGCAAACTACCCATAAGATCGTGCTAAAATACCACAACCGCATCATGTAGTCCTAGTATGAGGATGGTATTCAAATGATTAGTGTACTTCCTACAAGGATAAACCTCTGTTTAGTTTTGGTTATCATGATTAGTTTCAATTATTTGAGAAATCTGTCTTCATCACAGCGAAACGGGGTCGGATGTTCATGCTAACAATGCACGTGATCACATAAAAATAAGGGATAAAAGAAAAGCCGAGGAGTGAAACTAGTTAAAATTCATTCCAATATCTTACCTATCTCTTTTAGTGTCTAAAGCTTATATTCACTTTATACTCTTCAACAATTGTTATCATATCACGAGATATGCACATGTTTTATCACTCACCGCTCTGCTGCGCGATAAATCATAGTACAAACAAAACTGCACTTGGAATAGCAACTTAGGAATTTTTCGGAGCCGCTAGGGGCTATTGAGTATATCACTGTGCATAATAGTAAAGGAATAGCAGTAATACAAGAACTACTAGAAAGAGGTACAACAAACCAGCACTGGTACTCAGCTTGATAAATGTATATACCACAATTTAAGAACCGGCGAAATCGTTAACGGCACAATGAAGCATTCACCCATTATCTTTCAATTCTAGGATTTTTCATGTGAGCCTAGAAAATGATTCATATCGGTAATTTTCGGTAATTCTCCTTCTCACTGTCACGATTTTTGCCGGCAATAAACGACGTAGATAATATGTGAAAAATTCCACCGTAATACCAACCTCGAGAATATTTTATATTTAAAGAACATTGGTTAAGGTATCTGTAGCTTAGAAGATTACTGAGATCAGCGAGAAGAATAACATTCACAAATCCAACCGTAACAATCTCGACGACATATTATGACTTTCCCGGAATCAAAAGATTTTTCTTACTTTTCTCTCAAGAAACCAAGTCTAGAAGACCATCACCATTGAAGACTTGTATTCACCACTTCTCGAACCCAAATTTAATCTTTTAGGAGGTGGTTTACCATTGAGTGATTACTTCCCTTGGGATAATTTAAGTGCCGAATCCCCGTTACCTCCCTTCAGCAAGGGCATTGGTGCACCACCAACTGGTTCCAAGGATGATACTTTGAACGTCACCGTCAAGAAGAATGAGAAAACCGGTAATGACATTCCACTGGCCAGAGCGTTGCAGTACGGTTACACCTATGGTCAACCCGAATTACTGGATTTTCTGAGAGGTCACACCACAGAGATTCATGATATGAAATATTCCGACTGGGATCTTATTGCCTCTATTGGTAACACTAACTCATGGGAATCCACCTTAAGAATCTTCTGCAATAGGGGCGATGTAGTGCTAGCAGAGGAATATTCGTTTTCGTCTTCTTTAGCTGCCTGTGAGGCCCAAGGCGTTATTACAATTCCAGTTCCAGTTGATGCTTTCGGTATTGTTCCTGAGAAATTAGAAGAATTGCTCGATAACTGGACTCCAGGCGCTCCAAAGCCAAAATTGCTCTACACTATTCCTACTGGTCAAAACCCAACTGGTACCTCCTTGTCAAGTGAAAGAAAGGAAGCCATCTACCATGTCGCACAGGAGCACGACTTTTGATAGTGGAAGATGAGCCATACTATTTCTTACAAGTTGGTAATTACATCGAAGATTTAAAGAAAAGGGAACAAGTTTATTCTGCCCCAGACCAACTCATGAAGAGTTTAAGAAATCTTTGGTCAAGTCTTTTCTGTCATGTGACACCGACGGTCGTGTTCTCAGATTAGACTCATTCTCCAAAATTTTAGGCCCAGGTACGAGATTAGGATGGATTACAGGTTCCAAAAACTTTTGAAGGCCTATGTCAGTCTTCATGAAGTAACCATTCAATGTCCTTCAGGTTTTACTCAAGTGCTGGTCGCTGGTACCCTACACCGTTGGGGTCAAGCTGGTTACTTAGACTGGTTAATCGGTCTACGTCACGAATATGTTAGCAAACGTGATCACACCATCGATTCTTTGGCCAAGTACTTGCCCAAGACTGACGTTTTCACGGTGGTACCCCAGTAGCTGGTATGTTTTTACCATAACTATTGATGCATCCGCCCATCCTCAATTCAAATCGAAATACAATTCAGATCCAGCACAAGTGGAAAATGCCATCTACGAAAAGGTTATCAGTCGCGGTGTCCTAGTGGTCCCAGGTGGCTGGTTCAGAACTCTGGGACAAACCAATCCCCTCTACCTGACAAGAGTGATAAGACTAAGGCAAACGAGATTTTCTTCAGAGGTACATACGCTGCCGTGGCTCCTGAAAAATTGGAAGAGGGTCTAAAAGACTAAGTGACGCCCTCAAGGAGGAATTCGGTTTAACTAATTAGGTATACCTAATTAGTTATGACTAAATAGAGAAAAGAACAAAAAAGTGACCTTTGAATTAAGTAACATATAAACTAACATAGTGGTAAAATTCTTTAGAGAAAGCTTTTTCAAACATTTTTTTTTTGCTTTTCAAGACGACAGCGGCTCCACATTCCAAATAGTACTAGCGTATTCGTCAATACATCTGTCGCTGCTGAAAAATCCAATGTTAGCAACACTGAGGATCGACTTCTTTATCCACTCATGTTTAGAATGATGGAATGTTTCATCAACTAGATGGTGTGTAGCGATATAGGAGTCAAAATCATCACTTACAATATAGTAATCACCTTGGTGTTTAATACTATCAGTTAATGGTTTAAATTCACCTTTGAATTCTGTAAAATCGTCAAGTCCATTTAAAACCCTTTCAAGAGAGGATGGCAATGGTACGTGGTTGTATTGGTGCTTGAACCTCAAGTCTTCAACGCTTTCACTTAAGTGACCAAACAAAATATGTTATCCTCCCAATTTCCCTGGTAATTTCAATATTAGCACCATCAACAGTACCAATAATTAAACCACCATTCATCACAAACTTCATATTTGAAGTACCAGAACCTTCTGTACCAGCGGTGGAAATATGCTCGCTTAGATCACTGGCAGGAATAATAATTTCTGCTTTCGATACGTTGTAATCAGGAATGAAGAAAACTTTGAGCAAATCTTGGATATCCTTGTCATTGTTGATAACCTCGGCAGCTGAATTGATTAACCTAATTACTAACTTTGCCATATAATAACCTGCAGCACTCTTACCACCGAAAATGGAAACTTTACGTGGATACTTCACAGCAACTTCTTCGATCGTTTTACCAGCATTGAGCATGTCTTTCATACAAAAGTATCTGTAAATTACACCAAAAATATTCATCTGTTGTCTCTTGTACTCATGCATACGTTTTACCTGAATGTCAAATAACGTATTTCTGATGTGTTCCTTGTTAATAACTTCAACACCACCATTCAATTCCTTAATGTAGTCTGCCAATCTTAATTTATTTTGTTCCTTTACGGAATTCCATTTTGTCTGAAATTCATGATCACTAGCTTTTTCAGCCAGGGCAGTTAATTTAGACATGTTTAACAAATAGTTTTGTTCAGGGTCTGAGATAGCTTCCCAATTAATTCCGCAAGCTTTGGGTTGGCTTGCTTTAACCACCTCCTTGGCGTAATACCATTTGTGACATTAGTAAACTTCTTGTTACCAAAGACCTTAGCAAAATCTTTAAATATGGTTGTCCTAATCAATTGTGAGTGCAGTTCTGCTACACCATTAACATGATGTGAACCAATAACAGCCAAAAGGCCATTCTGACTTGTCTCTCAGGTGACGTTTCCTCGATGATGGAAACATTCCTTAATATCTCAGTATCTTTAGGGAATTTTTGTGCACTTCTTGTAAGAAAAACCAGTTAATATCATATATGATTTCTAAATGTCGCGGCAATAAATTACCAAACAGATTAATTGGCCATTTCTCTAACGCTTCCTGCATAACCGTATGGTTGGTATAAGCAAAAGTATGAGTAACGATATCCCAAGCTTCATGCCAATCTAATTTTTCTAGATCAACTAAAATCCTCTGCAGTTCCACAATCGCTAGAGTAGGATGAGTATCGTTTAACTGAATGGCGATCTTATCGGGAAATTCACGCCATGGTCTCTTGGATTTCTTAAATCTTCTGACTATATCATGCAGGGAAGCGGCACACCAAAAGTATTGCTGTTTCAGCCTCAATTCTTTACCTTCAGTAAAGTTGTCATTTGGATAAAGTACCGCAGTAATTGATTCTGCACGTTGTTGTTGATCAACAGAATTTTTATAGTCACCACTATTAAATTTAGCGAAGTCAAATTCTGTAGTAGGCTTAGCTTTCCATAACCTCAGATTGTTGACAGTATTAGTCTTAAAACCGGGAACTGGGAAATCATAGGCGACTGCAAGAACCCTTTCACCTCCAACCCATTGAGATGCCGATAAAGTAGTGGTATCCCCATTAGCTCTATCAACATACCCATAGAAAGTGATAGGTACTTGAATTTCTGTGCGCTCAATTTCCCATGGATTACCGCTATTCAACCAATAGTCTGGGGTTTCCACCTGATATCCATTGATGATTTTTGGGCAAATATTCCGTATTCGTAGCGTAAACCATATCCCCAAGCTGGGATATTTTTAGTAGCCATTGAATCGACAAAACATGCAGCAAGACGACCCAAACCACCATTTCCAAGACCGGCATCTGGTTCTCTTTTTAGAACATTTTCTAAATTGAACCCCAAGTCGTCTAATCCTTTTTGACAAATTCTCTAGATGTCCCACCTTCACTATTACCATGTTTATCATTGCTCAACATATTAATCAGGGCATTGTCCAATGCACGACCCATTAAAAACTCTAAGGAAAGGTAGTAAACACGCTTCGGTTCCCTAGTTGTAATTTTTGCTGAGTCCTGTTCCAATCAATTAGCAGATTGTCACGAATGGATAAGGAGGTAGCCTCATAGGCAGCAAGTTCATCGCAATTATACATTGAACGAGCCAAGCTTGTTTCGACATGACCCACGAATTTTTCGCAAACCCATTCTCTTCGTTGAACTTCTGAATGCCGTTTTTTCCCAAAGTTCTCTAGATCTTAAGGGGATAGAGGCATCAATAGTTTTAATTTCTTGAGGCAAGAACCCGAGACTCTCCTAGTTAATCGAGGAACGTGCTGAGGTGAACGGGGCTCACCTCTTATGAGGTCATTACTGGTACTAAAGCTAGGAGCCATCTCCTACTATACGTCCTTCAATGGCTTCTCAGTTAAAATTGATTGAAACTAGAAGATGTATTCAAAACTTTGCAAAAGCATCCCTTTCTAAGGAGCCATTTACAGGGAGAAACTCATGCTTATATACTTTAACCCATCTAAAGCCTTTCCTCGTTTGTGATGTTCCCCTTATGAATGATCTCCAGGTATGATTTTTCAAGGGTAATAATAATGGGTTGAATCACCCTGCCAACTCGAATATAAAACACCTAATGGTAATTATAACAACTTAAAGTATGGAACCTATTTTACGACTCTTATCAGGTAACTTCTCCTTAATTTGAGGCCTTTTACGAACTTACCCCCTAGTGCTTTATGTAAATCAGCAGTCCATTGATAACTCTAAGTTTCTTCTTTCAATTTTCAATTCTTCTATGTTCTCAGCACAGCTCTTTTCGCTTGCTTCCAAAACTGATCAGTAGGTGGTGGGGATTTTGTCGGTTGATAAGAGCAGTGTATCTTAACTATACATCAGGACACGGCCTCGTTCATTTATAGCATCCTATAGTGACAATAACTGTATACGGACAAATGTTTGTCTTAATAGTACAACACTCACGACTGGTGGTGTTCTTGGTCATCATCTTCTTCGTGGTCAATTGATTCTAACATTTCACAGTTTGGATGGATCACATACACTACACTTTGGGGTCAGATTGGGATGTTTGTTCCGTTGGGTCTTCCATTGTTCCGATTCCCAATTCGTGTCTTGTACCGTGGATCTCCATTAAAATTCTATCTCTAACTAAACGCTTTAATACTTTGAAAGCTAGTTTTCTTTCTTGCCAATATTCGCTTTCTGAATTCAGATCGTTCTCCTTTTGTAAAGATACCAGTCGACAATGTCAGTAGCAGTCAATTCCCTACCATCCCGTCTTTCTACTTCAGATATTTTATGAACGATCAAATTCATCATTGAAACGTATTTGTCGTATGATACTTTAGTCTTGGCCTTATCTTTTGGAGGGGCTTGCATTAAGAAAGGTGTCCTATTAGAACTTGGTGAAGATTCTTCGGGGCTTGTTTCGCGGCCGTGGTATTCTTGTTGCTGCTGCTGCTGCTGTTGTTGTTGTTGTTGTTCTGGACCCTGATCTTGACCCTCACCAGTTAGTTCTTCATCATCTTCCACTTCAACATCTTCTACATCCACACGGACAATACTTTGTCTTAATAGATCATAAGCTTCAGCAACGAAAGCAGGTGTAATTTCATCGACGCAATTGGCTCTGGCAATGGCCTCTGATAGTCTAATCATACTTTCGAGTTGTCTTACAGTAATCCTGTAACTTGATCTGCTGAATCCTTGTGCATCGTCTGCTCTCAATTCCTTATACTTGTTGATGAGAAATTCGCGTGCACCTTCTGTAAGGATTGGTTTAAAGGTTCTGGCGTATTTAATGTAACGGCGAAGTTGATCTGCATTGTAAGGTGGATCAATGGCATCGTCTTTCTTCATGTGTAGATCAACAATGTGCGATGCCAGTTCTGTATCAATCTTTTCATTACAATCATCTAAAATAACGAAAACAAATCAAATCTTGACATAATAGGCGCCGTCATGTTTAAATTGCCCTTAGAGATAATTTTCTGTTGTATCTACCACCGACTGGATTTGCTGCCGCTAAAATGGATGTTCTCGCATTTAAGGTAGCATGGATACCAACTTTAGCAATAGAAATTGTCTGCTGTTCCATTGCCTCATGAATTGCTACTTGATCAGAAATGTCCATTTTGTCGAATTCATCAATACAACAAATACCGTTATCAGCAAGCATTAGAGCACCCGCTTCGATGGTGTAATCACCACCTTCTTCATCCTTCACAACGGCAGCAGTTAATCCCGCCGCAGAGGAAGCTTTACCGGAAGTATATACGGCTCTATTTGCAAACGCGGTCACGTATTTTAAAATTGAGATTTCGAAGTTGATGGATCACCGACAATGCAAATATTGATATCACCTCTTAATTTAATTCCCTCGACAGTACTCTTGTGAACACCACCCAACATTTGTAAAGAATTCCTTTTGAGGGGCTCATGACCAAACACAGCTGGTGCTATTGACCTTACCAATTTATCATAAATATGTTCATCTTTAACCATTTCCTTCAGTTCATTAATTTCATTACTGTTTAGACTGTTCAAAACACTTCCTGATCCTTTTCATAATCTTGGTATAAATTACTTGCCTGCAAATTGTTAGCCATTTGTAGTCCGTTTTCACTATTCGATTCTGATTTATTGCTATCGATATTAGAACCCACACTTACGACGTGACATGCAAGAAAACTGATTGAATATGTTAAATCACGTACACCTAAGGCTCTTAGACCACCGATACCGCTGTTCAAACCTTCGGAGCTTCGACTGATACTTCTCGTATCTAAAGTAGAAGAGGGTTTCACACCAGGAAGTCCTAATTGACTAACATTAGGTACAACTATTTCTGTTCCCGTGAATTTACAGCGATCACCGGGTTTGGCCCTCTCCACACATTCACCTCTCAGAATGACGTCCAGCGTACGTGGCATGGAACCCGTTGGGATATCATTAGCATTCTCTTGGACTCTCGCCTTTTGCCAATCAATAAATTTAGAACGAGATACGTTTAAAGTCCAAAAGCTCTATTTTCACAGGAAGGGTTGGGACAGAAACTTGGTTCCACATACTTAAATGCTTGCTCCACATTATCCACTATTGCACGACACAGGTCACAGGTGAAACTTGCTTTGTATAACTCAGGCCTCACTTCTGAAGTTCTTGTTACGGTACCTGATATGCTTAAGAGAGATCCAATTTTTCAGACCTTATATCACGAATTCTGTGAACTGTTGGCAAATTGAAAAACTTATTTGAAATACGCGTTCAGTCTGTTCTGGGAAGAAGTACTACCGCTGGCGGTAGCAGTCCCTGTCTCATTATTACCACCAGAAGATGAAAACGTTCCACTATCCGGATTTTGACTAGTACCTTGAGTATCTCTCATCTCTTCATCCTCATCTTGTGTGAGCCTTTTGGGAGTATCACCCGTAGTTAATAATTCTGGTGCATATTTCCTAATGACTCTTTTAAACCTTTAACCAAAATGCTAAAATCTATAGTATTGTTCCGAAATAGCCATGGCTAGTGCCCCATTTTCTCTCAGTGATAAGTGTTGATAATCAATGTAAATCGTGTTTAAGTCATAAATTTTCATAAATTCGATTTGAGCCAAATAAACCTTGTCAGCTTCGCCTGATTCAGCATAACTCACAGAAAATTCCTCCAGAAATTGCTCAAAAGCCTCTCTCACCTTCTCACCTGTCATATCATCTACTTTCTTGACATGATTAATGGCTCTTCTTCTCAAACCTTGCATTGGCATGTCCGTATCCACATCATTGGGTTGACTATCTGAAAATTGATTCTGAGAGCTAAATCGCGAAGAGGATGTAGGTCCTGGTGCACCAGAAGGATGGTTCTGTGATGAACTGGGGAATTGGTTTCTTATTCCTGTCTGAGATTCATTTTCTAATCCACTACTACTACCAAACCCACCACCCAAAGACGACGGAGGAGAGAGGAATGGGATACACGATTGCTGCTATGAGCATCGGATGGAAAACTAGGCGGCATGCTCAGTGCAATTGATGTTCTAAAATAGTACGTTCGATTTTACTTTTGCTTTTGTCTGTTTGTTTTCTTCGGTTTTGTCTGTTCGATTCAGTGAAGCTTAACAACATCGTTCATCTTGAAGGTTCATCTCTCGAGCATAGACTGTTTTTCTTTTTTTTCTCTTCTTGTAAATTCAACAGTATTCCCTTTTAGGAATGAATATTGGGTTTCGCTTTGTTAGGAAAAAGGTTAACGGCAGGTATTGTATTGTCAGTAGTGACGAACAGTGAGAACTACAAAGAGCATTCCTAAATATTAAGACTAAAGTTTACGTCTTCAAGCAGCGTCATAACCGCCCAATAGCTTTAACTTGCATGCTTCAAAATAATACCTGAAATAACGGAATCGTTAATAGGAAAGAGTGCGCAAGCCCGGAATCGAACCAGGGGCTCATCGATGGCAACGATGAATTTTACCACTAAACCACTTGCGCCTGCAGCTTGCCAGAGATCTCAGTTTGCCTTGGTATTCTAGTCAATATAATTTTGGGGATGTAAACTTTCTCTTTATCTAGTAGCGGAGGGAAATAACCGGGACTGGTACTAAAACTGCAATTAGTTTGTATTGAGTTACCGATACAAGAGAACGACGTATGGTCGTTTTTCCTGCTTATGGGTTTTCGGAATTTTCTAATTGTTCCCATAAAACATCTATTAGCAATATGATCAGTTATCGAACTATTGAACTGTATTAAAGTCATGTGATCTCGTTTGTAACAATTGGCTCCAAAAGTCGGCAGTCTTAATAGCCTTAAATTTCTGTATTTTCCCAATGTCATCGATAAAGGTGGTTAGATGTTTCTTCGGTAGGAGGACCATACACCTCGTTAGAATAGAGAAAATGCACGTATTGGTGTGCTGAGCACAAAGCTTCATCAAATCAAAGATGTGTGGTTGTGAAATTCGCACAAAATCTCAAAAGTGGCTTGAGAATCACCTCCGCGATTATTCGAATACGGAAAAATCGCTTTCTTGGAAGTCGTAGATCCTATGTAGGACCATCGACGGATGGCTACCGCACTACGGCCTGTCAATACTTTGAACGTTGTAAGCATGATATCTAAGGCTCATTTTCCATTTCTAGAAACAGCAACATATGTTTTGGAAAAACTACTGGAGGTGCTGATGAAGACTTTGAAGAATACGTTTATATGATTAATTCGTGTGTAAAACTGTTTTGGCAATTGCTTAGATAATGGAAATTCTTTCTTCAAAGGGCTTGATTTCTGCGAATTATTGCGACATCCTGGTATTTTTCGTAGGCACGTCGGTGTCGTGGCGTCCCCGTAAATCATTCATAGGAAACGTAGGAGAAAAACAAAATAATCGGAATTTCTGCGCCTGAAATTACAAATTCTCCGAAAAGAACTGGAACACCTTTTTGGACATCTCATTCACGAGTTCTATTGTAACCGCGATTTCCTAGCCTCGCTCCTGGAATAATTCAATGTTCAATTTTAGTATTTTAGACTTTTGAGGATTTGAAAATGGCCGAAAGCAGAAAGGACCCTGGGAACATCAACAATAGAGTTCGTGTAAACAAAGAAAGTACAACGCTGAATTTGGGTCGTAGAAAGAAAAAGAATCAAAAGGGTAAATTCACGCCAAGCGATCCACCGAAGCTTCAGCGGCTAAACCAAACATGTAATAACCTCAAAATAATAATAATAATAATAGCACTGTAAGTGCAACCGTACCAGTGTCGCAAAATCTTTTAAAACTTTGGGAACATGGAAAGCTGCTGGGCGGTTCACTAATAACCGAACATTTAGAGCGTATCTGTCGCTTCGAGCGGAAAGTGGGACACGCGGATGGTTGTACTCTCGTTGTCATCGCTCTGTACTATCTATACGAAAATAAACAAAGCCTGCTAGGTGATTTACCTGAAAAGGCATTGGCGGCTAATGAATCATGAAAACCGTATCCCACACTTTGTTATGGAAAAACGTCGTCCCGGTAACCTACCACGTAAGGAGATATCAGAACACGAAAAGCAAAAGAAACTCCTCGTAGGGGCTCGAACCCTGACATTTCGGTTCCTCGTTCTTGCTTAAAAGCCGAACGCTCTACCAACTGAGCTAACGAGGACGAGTTCCTTCGGAAGATGAGGTTCTCCAAATCCTTTTCTTGTATCATACAGAGCCTCAAACTTAGGGTAGAATTTGTGAAATGGGAATTAGGTAAATACTGCATCTGTGTCTGTTTTCCTCTTGCTGAACCTCATCAACACCTAGTGAAGAAAAATTGGGAGTAGCGAAACCTCATAATCGTTACTACTATGCCCGTACTACTTTTCTCTGCAGTGATTATTATTTTACCTTTAATCTATGTTCATGAACAGTTATCACATGTGACTTTGTGATCTTGTGATTCTTTTCATATATATTATTCAAAAATCAGCGCCTTTCTTTGCTTCCCGATGGAGCGAACTTTCGAGTTGAGAAGCTTTCCTAGATAAACAATTCATATTTTAGGAAATTTGTAAACATAGATCGATTCAGTTTGTGTTATTACCTTTTTGACAACATTGAAACAAAGAGAACAGTGTGAAGAAGAAGAACCCACTAATTGTTAGAAAACATATTCCATACACAACCATTTTAGTGTATTTTGAGATTGTTTTAGACAGCCTCCTCCATAAATTCTCTAAAAGTTAAAAACAATAATAGTAACCGTAAAAGAAGGACAACTACTTACTTTACGGAGGTTTTGTTTCTTTCAATTGGGTTTTACAAAATTTACTTTTGAACTTCTTGGTCAATTTACCACTTTCACTCAGAGCTTTACAGAGGATTACAGAGGATCACACCCGCCATCTCCTTTCCATTTCTTCTCAATACTCCTATACGGGACTCCGAGCCTTGCGATAGTTTAGAAGAATAGGTTGTGTAGGGAAAACCCAAATTTTGACGTATTTTATCCAAATACCAAAGATTTTTTCACTTTATTTTCTGTTCAATTGTGCAATAACTAATTTTGGGAAAACAGAAACAAAATTCCTTTTATCCTTCCTTTCTTTTACTTCATTGAGTTGTTAATTAGTTCTAGTTGCATTCCTTTCAGTTTCTGCTGGGTTAAATTTGATTTCAAGGATCAAACTTGTACACATTTAGAATTGACAACAACTGTCTCTGTGCCTATTTGAAAACACTGTGAGATCATTTGAATGCAATTGTTGTTGTAGCTAGTCGCAACATCCCATCCATCCTTTTGTTATTTTCTAAAGCAAACACAGATTTTAGAGTTCCCACAGATCACGGAGATTTTTTCTTCATAAGATCCTAATTGCATAAAGATACAAAGAAAGTTTTCTCAGGGATTCTTCTTTTTTTTTTTTTTCAAGGGCTTCATCAGTCATCCAGTTCAATCGCTAATTTTCAGTTCAAGTCTAATCCTTTTTTTGTCTTTCATTTATTTCCATTGCATTGCATCTTTCCAATTAATTTGCATTAACAACCTAATTTTTATTAGCCAAGATCCACAGAATTGATTTGTGTGTGTCTTGATGTCTTCTAACTCAGAGAATATTGATAATACGCAAAACGACAGGTCTGCAAGACTATTAAGGAATGTACAACGTTCAGCACTTAATAATGTCACAAATACCTTCGTCTCACAGGATAATGTCGGTCAAAATACGGCTCTGAGGAGCTTGAAATCTACATTGAATGTAGCTAAGAAAGATAATTCCCGAATTTCACAATTTGGAAAAGGGCCCTTTGTACATCCAGGTCTGATAGGTTCTTCGGCGGCGATTAATGCGAGTGAAACTGTTAAAAGACGGATAATTTGGAAGATAAGGAAAATCGTGAATCGTATTCGAAACCTTTACCATCCATTGAAGAAGAATCACATAGAACGTCAGGCGAGAGCGATGAGACTACTTCGACGGCAACTGTTACCAATAGCTCATCCTCGGAAAGACAACAGCAACAACAGCAACAGCATGGGGAACAGCAACGGCAAACGGCAGCCTTTGATGTTAAGAAGAAGAGGCCGATCTCCACAGTAGTGGAGCAGGATGTGCCCAAGAAGTTCAAAGTTTGCGATGAAAACGGGCAGGAGGAATACGAATGGGAAGATTTAGATGCTGAAGATGCTAACGATCCTTTTATGGTGAGTGAATATGTCAATGAGATTTTTGATTATTTACATCATTTAGAAGTTACTACTCTTCCAAGGGAAGAAAATCTGTACAAGCATAGAAACATTAGGCAAAATAGAGATATCCTAGTCAACTGGTTGGTTAAAATCCATAACAAGTTTGGGCTTTTACCAGAAACGTTGTACCTTGCGATTAACACGATGGATAGATTCTTATGCAAGGAATTGGTTCAATTGGATAAGCTACAGCTAGTTGGAACATCATGCCTTTTCATAGCATCGAAGTACGAAGAAGTTTACTCACCAAGCATAAAACATTTTGCATCAGAGACTGACGGAGCTTGTACAGAGGATGAAATTAAAGAAGGTGAAAAATTTATTTTGAAAACTTTGAGCTTTAATTTAAATTATCCGAATCCAATGAATTTTTGAGAAGAATTTCTAAAGCGGATGACTACGATATACAGTCGCGAACGTTAGCTAAATTTCTTCTCGAAATATCGTTAATGGATTTCAGATTTATCGGAATCTTGCCATCTTTATGTGCTGCTGCTGCAATGTTTTATCAAGAAAAATGTTAGGTAAAGGTAAGTGGGATGGTAATTTAATTCACTATAGTGGGGTTATACAAAGGACCAGTTAGCACCAGTATGTCATATGATAATGGATTATTTGGTAAGTCCCATGGTACATGACGAATTTCATAGAAAATATCAATCACGAAGATTCATGAAGGCCTCTATAATATCCGTTCAGTGGGCATTGAAAGTAAGGAAAAACGGCTACGATATAATGACATTGCATGAATAGGTGCTTCCCCGTTTCTATTTGTTTTGTTTTCACTTTTCTTCTTCCTTTCTTCTCCCTTTTCGACATCATCGTCATTATTATAATTGTTATTAATTGTTTCTTCGTCTGAGAAGTATCTCAATTTTATTCTTAAACTTCTCCCTATTTTATACCTTTCTTTTTAATATTGTATTTCTCATAATACCTAATGTGTAGTTTAATAATTTAATCTAAGACAAAATGAAAATGCAAATTATTATATGTTAAGCTTTACCTAATGTTACATTGAAAACAATGAATCTAAGTCATTGTTTTCGACTTGCTTTTACACCAATCATAAACTTTATAGTAAATAGCACCATACTTTGGCTTCTTAAATTTCAAAATTAGAGAATCTAACCTTGTCTGTGGAGATGCAATTTCATGAATTAATTCTTTGCAAAGGTCTTGGAAACCTTGATCATTTAGGGCATCGATATCACCACTGTAGTGTTTAAACGTTTCATCCCAAACTGGTTCATTTCTTTGTGAAATTCTCCTAGCAATGAACATAGACATCGCACTCATCACTGAAGGTTTGACATTAATAAACTTATGACAGCACATAGTGTATTCCAATAGGAATTTACCAATACTCCTGGTTTGAAAATCATAGGAATCCGCTTTAGAAATTCTTCTTAGAAAATTCATTGGATTTGGCCAAGCAATATCAAATGATAGTGAAGTTAGCATGAACATTTCCGCACTCTTAATATCATGCTTTGAAGCAGCTCCGTCCGTAATGTATGCATAGTCAGATAATTTCGGCAAAGTGACCTCCTCAAATTTTGCCGCTATGAATAAAGAAGTTACTGCCAGCAGTTGTAATTTACTCAAAGTAACCTTATTCTTTGCCAAAATCTATCCATAACGTTAATTGTCAGGAAGAGCGTTTCAGGATAACATTGGAATTTCTCATGAACTTCAACCAACCAATCCACCAAGATCGCTCTCATTGATGGTCTTAAATGATACGCTGAGTCCGGATCCTCCAAGTAGTTATGAGTAGGCAATGTCTCCCTCTCTCTTCTATAAAGATGGTCAAAATCTCATCGGTATATTCTGTTACCATACAGATATCCGTCTTTTCATCAGAATCTAAATCTTTCCATTTAGGCGGCGAAGATTTGACTCTCTTAGCGCCTTTAGATTCTTCCACTTCTCCTCGTTCCTCTTCATCCTTATAAATAGGTCTCTTCCTGGTCGACGATAGCGATGTGACATCGCTAGGTTCTCTTCGTATTTTGTATTGATTCCAGCCTGCTGTAGTGATTGATGATATTGTTTCTCCAACGGTTGTCTTTGTTGATTGACTGGGACTTCAGTCAATGCTCTTCTATTTCTTATCATTGGTGTTGACGGATTAGTACCACTATTAGCATTCATATTCGTATTCGTATTAGAACTAACATTTTGTTGGCCCTGGGGAATAGCAAAATTATCGCCATTAAAAGTATTAGATCTTTTCAAAGTGGAAATTCTACTTTTGTCCTTCAAATCGATTGTATTTGTGTTCGGATTAGTGTTTGTCGCCGTTATAGCATTTTCCATATTAACTCCATTGGATCTTTTATGATATTGGCATTGCCGCTATTAGTGTTACCTCCCATTATCAGTTAATGTAAAATAATACAGTTGGTCAGCGGAAAGACAGTCCTATCAGCAATGGGTTGCAATTGTCAAAATGAAGAAGGAATAGAGAGGAAGGATCTCAAAGTATTCTTGAATCTAAATCTCTTTTAAATATAGCGTGTGCTGTTTGAAGAAAAGCGCCAAAACTTAAGTGGGAGAGGCAAATAGTTGAAAAAAAGAGTTTAACGCGACAAGCTAGAAGATCTAATACCTTTATCACTAGTAGGGAAAAGTTACACCTAGTAAAACTTCCCTTACTTGAAAAGATATATCTTATTTTCTTGAAATATTTTCGTATCTCTACGCTTTTAGTAGGCTATTAAGCCGATTGATATTGTGAAAATCCTTGTAGGGTTCGAAACTTGGATAACAGTTCATAGGCTGTTCGCTTCTTTGCCAAATATTGTCACAAACCCACGTATGACGCGTAAATAGGCAAACACTTTACGCGTTACATGACGCGTAAACGAGCGTGAGCTTCGGGTACGTTTGACGCGTTACGCGTTTCGTTTTGTGATTAAAACCGCGTTAAGTAAACGAGTAAATATCTTGGTAAGGGTGTATAGGTGTTATGTAAAAGAGGCGGTATTCGTGTATGTGCCGGGATATCTTGGCGTTTGTAGTTTTATTGTTGAGCAGCTGTTACCGCCCCAAAGAGGGAGCGAGAACCAAAAGATATTCCGATGCGGGGAGTCGAACCCCGGTCTCCACGGTGAAAGCGTGGTGTGATAGCCGTTACACTACATCGGATAAGATTTACCGATGGTTGAAAGATCTCTTTCTATGTGTTTGTAGTTTGGACCTGATCATGTGTTATGAAGGATTGTTCTATTTCTTTTGTTCGTTATCAATAATTTATCCGGTTATCTTAAGAAAGCCGTATACTTTAACACCAATGCTGCCACTGCTAACAATTGATATATAAATAAGCCAATACCAAATGATGTGTGGTTGCAAAACTTAGGAACTTCAGTTAATTCATATTAGACAGATATCGCAGTTGTTTTGTCGGAAAGATGAGCTGGTGGGAAAGTATTAAGTTGAAATATCATCAATGGAAGCATAGTATTGATGCGACTCCAGTTGAAGGCGAACAATATAAGGATGCTCCACGTGTTCAAGATCTTCCACATATGAAAGATTCTGAAGGAAATTTGATTGCCGTTTCTTCAGGTCATAGAGAGCTCTCTCCTGTATTAAGCGAAAGATTACATATTAGCAATCCCCATGGCTCTGTAGGTGGTCTAGAAGATAAGATAGATGGTAAGATAGATGATAAGATATAGACTAATTAGTAGCAGGTATAGTTAATTAATAGAGTATTTTGTGTTTGTTGCGCTATGTGTGGGTGTTATTTGTCGGAGATGAGGAAAAAAGAGCTCGCACTCAGGTTCGAACTAAGGACCAACAGATTTGCAATCTGCTGCGCTACCACTGCGCCATACGAGCACTGAATTTGCCGTGGGCTGTGACTAATTTTCGTATTTGTATCCAAATATAGTTTTGGGTTTCTCGGCGCTTAGTTTCTCTTGTTTATAGCTTGTTACCGTTTACCAAACAACTTATAAACCTGTCGACTTAAAAGAAGGGCACTTTCGAGGCTCGAATATGTTTTCTATATGACAGAATACATTAATGAAGTTCACTTCAGTTTTATCCATTTTATTATTATTCGATCTTGTCAGATCTTTACCGTTGCCCAAGAGTAGGGGCACCGGGGATATTGGACATGGGAAACTATCTGATTCACAGAAACAAATTTTATTGTATAGGTTAGATCATGCAGAAGGAGAAGCACATCAGTTGAGTTTTTAGGATGTTGCTTGCCTCCCAAAATTTTGTTGGTAGTTGTAAAGAGCAAGGCAAGTGTATCGAACAGATGGTCGATACAATAGAACGGGTTGTTCTGTGGTACGCTATACGTTTTGAGGCTGGAAGTCCAACCAAATTGCGACAAGCAAAATATTACACAGACCAGTTAGTAACTGTGGAAAGGGATTATCAGATGAGATTGAGTTTGTTACCTAAACCGTTTAAATACTGGTATGCCCATTCAATGAATGAGTCGATTTTGGTTTCTTAGGTTATCAACTAAGAAAATTACAGAAATTGCAATTAGAATTACTACTAGGTGAAGATTTCGATAAAGTGTGGACCAAGGTTGGTGAAAGTACTGCTCAATGTTTTGCCGCCTTGAAATCAGGAATTAAGACGTTCCAAATCATCGGTTTTAATTGTGATGCAGACCAAGGGGCAATCAATAAACTGGTGTCATTGTTCCGTTTTAAATATAATTCACAAGTTGTTAAGAGTTTATTTAAAAATGATTTGGGTGCGGAGAAAGGGACGAAAGTCCCCTAGAGATATAACAACAGATATGAATTACCTACGTGAAGGTCTTTCGCTCACAATAAAAGCTGGGATGTTTCTGTTACTGTGTTTGCAGTACCAGGTGTACCTGTGTTCAGTTGCATTCGGTTTCATGATCTCGATGAGTTGTCTCATATGGATATCTGTGTATTTAGAGATGGTTTCGAATACCGTCTGATTTTTCGATTCTTTTGACGCTGTCTCGCTTACAAGCCCTTTGATGTTCGAGAAATCGGCTCCGTATTTTTTTTTTTCTCTCCGATAGATCCAACAAAATTGTAGATACTTTATCGATTGCATACTAAACTAAACTTTAATTCGCTGTATCGAATAGTAAGAGTGAAGAATTTATTGGTAGCTTCCCCATAGAAGCGTTCAAACTGAAATCGCAAGCGCCTGCAACTATTCGATGTTAAATTTCGGCGTAGCGAGAAGGCTTGATTGACAACGGGCGTTTAAACCTTAAACTCTGAACCTTTAATTGGAAATTCTGATAATATTCGAAAAGTGACGTAAGGAGCAAGAACTGGAAATGTCGACTAAGTTTACGTCTAGTTACTTAAAATCAGTGGCCGCCAGTTTGTTTGGTCGAAAAACATTCGAATCAAGAAAAATTGCATGGTGCCTCTGGTACAAGAGTTCCGGCAGCACCAACCGCCATTCCCTTGCATAAAATTGTTATGAAACTGCCGAAGCTTTTTCCCCGTTCTGTGGATGCCTCCGTGAAGGATTACAAAGATTTTGTCATCGTAGAGATCAATTTCAGGAGGAACTGCTGAAGACGCTTCCATTTTATCCATACTGTGCAGAATCGAAAAAGCAGAAATTTTGAAGACTACGGTGGATTCTCAGGGAAATTACATTAATGAATTCTGTATTACTCCGGTGAAACCTAGTGTTTCCTTTGAAAAATGAAACATTTAATTTTTATTCACGGGTATGGTGCAGGATTGGGTTTTTCTTGAAAAATTTGGAAAGTATACCATTATTGGACAACAACTGGGTTATACATGCTATTGATTTGCCAGGTTATGGTTTTCGTCTCGTCCAAGGTTTCCCTTCAAATATCCAAGAGACTCTCTATTGCAAGTTCATGAATGGTTCCATGATCGTATACATACATGGTTCAAGAAAAGAGGTCTTTTAGTCAATTCCGAGAATAATCTGGTAATGGCCCATTCTCTTGGGGCATACTTAATGGCATTGTACACTAACAAATATTCGGCTCACTTTAAAAACTCGTTATGTGCTCACCTGCTGGTGTCTGTAAATCCACTACGGCTAAGAATATTGGTAATGCGACACCCCTTGGTGGTATACTAAACTTTGGGATCTTAACATTTCTCCCTTTGTTTAGTGCGTAATGCTGCCACTTTGGGATCAATGATTACAAGTGGTTGGTCTTATCGAAGGTTTAATAAGTTGTTGAGAAGCAATTCAAATACAAATTTGGATAGATTGCAGTTTGAAGCTTTGCACAGGTATGCGTATGCAATTTTTAATCAACGTGGATCGGGGAATATCTACTAAGTTTTGCTTTGAGCTGTGGCGGTGATCCAAGATTACCTTTAGAAGAAACAATTTTAAGGATAAAACAAGCGGAGTTTTCGGAGCAATTGCGAATGGGCTTGGATTTATGGTGAAAGAGATTGGATGGATGTTAATGGTGCTAAACGTGTTTCTGGATTTCTACAACATCAAGGTGGTGTAAAGAGCCAGGTTCAGATAGCACCGAACTCTGGTCATCATTTGTATTTTGATAATCATGAATTTTTAATAAATTTATAATTAAACAGATGGAGGATATGTAATGGGAAAGGATTTAAAGTATTATTTTGATAGCTGTGTTGATGTTGGTATACGGTGTGAGAAGTCGTTCGACCTTTACAAAAGTTAAATCGTGCCTTGACGAAAACATAAACTCAGGTTATCTTATTAACGTTTACATATTGTTTCCTTGTTGTCAATAGGTATACTCATCAACTGTTTATTTATGCTTGCTAATTTTAATGGTGTTTCTCTAAGTTTCTTCTCTATTGGAAGATCGAAGAAGTATAGAAACCCAAGCGACAAGATATAAAATGCCACCACTAACCAAATGTTTAGTTTATCGACTGATGTAAACTTCCCATAGTTATTCATTTCAGTTAATTTTCTTGTAAGATGGAGAAGTGCAATAAAATTACTGTACTTGATGCTGCAATGATAAGCGCCGAGGATACTTTGCCTGAAAAGATTGTTGGTTAATGGAAGAAAAATACGCCGAAAACTACCAATTGTCAGTGATCTTGAAAAGTGTTATCATCCTCCACCTTACGAGCCTCCTGAATATCCAATACAATGGCAAAACAGAAACTTGAACCGTTAAATCTTCAGGTTGTTAAGTTTTACAGATCTGCAAGAAGCAAATGTGCCGCTGCTAAAAGTAACTTAAGTTCAAAAAGGCCAAGATCAGTTATAAATACATTTTACTAACTACAATGACAATCTACACTATATATTTTTGTATTTGGACTTTTAAATACCACAATAAATGAAATAAATTGTAGAGGCACCTTACTGAATTTAATGCACAATGAGCAGCATTCTCAGATACTTGCTTAGATGATTTTTAAAAAGGAAAAAAAAAAGTGAACTATCAAAAATTTAATTGTTCATACACTCTTTATAAAATGGTGAACACCAGTGGACTAGTGAAATTGTCAGATAGTTTCTATAATTTAAAGATTTTACCAACAACAGAATCAGGTAGACTGTAAAGAAAGAAACCATTTCATGAATTGTTAACATAAAGAAAGTTGTTAACCTCAAAAATCAACAATTAAGAAACTGCTTAACGTTTTAGTTAAATACAGTTTCATACGAATATTATAATCTTATCTAATAAGAGGATGATCCATTATAGTTTGACACCTGAATCACAATAAGGCTGCTCTCAGCAATTATTACTGCTGGCTACCATTTAAACATCCATTTCTACTACAGAATCTAAATTTCTACTTCCCCTGCGTCGCATTCTCTGACTGTATAGTAACAACTGCCTTACCACAAATGATTCTACAAAGCGAACTTCGACGCAAGGTAAATCCTATTGTAATAAACATCAAGGAAAACTTGTAAACTAGAAACCGCTCTGTTATTCTCGTTAATACCCGCTTCTAGTATATTTAGATCTAATATATATATACATATCTGTTAGTTAGAATTAGTGTTTCGCTGTGTACATGTTATGTGATTTTTCTTAATACACCAGACTTAAGTAATATTCGTAATCTTATCAAAGCAGAATACCACTTTAGGATTTGAACAACCTTGGGAAAATTCTTAAGAAGTAGCAAAAAACTCTTTAAAGCAACTAGGCAGTTGGAATGAAAATTTATTATCCCGTAATACCTCTGAGATTAGTTCTTATCCACTGGCTCAAATCAATTAGAATACCGATAGAGAAGGCTTAAAAACAAGTAAATTCAAATCAAAAGAATTGAGTTACAAAAAGCAATTATAGTAATAAAATTACTAGTTAATTTGATAATATATCAGAATTAGATGTCGTAGGAACAAGAACTACACGAAACCAAGCCGCGATATACTAGCTTTCCAAGATTATACAGACATAAGAGGTCAAAACTAGCATATACATACATCTTTTGGAGCAACCACAACATATATGAAGCCTGATTTTTGTCTAAACTTGAGAGAAAATTTAAAAAAGAAAACGAATGAAAGGAAGCACACATTACAGAGTATTTATAAGTCAATTTAAAACAACAATAATGTAGGTAGAGCTCTGATAACGGACTGCCGTCCGCAAAAGTAGCAACTCTCGGTGGCCAAGTTGGTTTAAGGCGCCAGACTGTAACGTGAATAGTAATCTGGATATCGGGTGTTCGAATCACCCCGGGAGATTTTTGTGCTCACCAGATAAAAAATCAGACATATAACCGGAGCCTCAACTCTCGGTTAGCTCTGCCTCTTTCGCAGCGATTTCGTAAGTCAGTGGCAACCAGGTCGGAGGAAGCACTTGGGGCCATTTGTAGCGTTTTGGACCGATGTGTTTCTGAAGGCAATTTGTTTCATGGTAAACCCTCAAAACCGACATTTTGATACCTTTGAACGTGGATCATTTGTGAAACTAAGTTGAGGTCGTTGTTCATAAAATAGAACTGAGCAAAATCATAAGCGTTGTTGTCGATGAATTAAAATCCCCACCATATCACAGTATGTCGTTTGTCAATGCTGCGAGATTGTTGAATCCCAAACTGGGAAAAGACTGTGAGTGTTAAATTCCCATCTCCTTATTAAGACACTTGCAATTGCTTAATATTACATTACGAGGCTATTACATGAATATTACAGAGTATTTTAATGGATCAGAAATTTTGGATCAGCTTGTGGCATTTGCCTTTTATCTTATAAAGTGAACCAAGGAAGATGACTTCTAAACAACTGAGATATTATGACGTTCCATTCCTAACACCCTTTCTTTTGAAGGAAGAACCCATAAATTGTGTAAGTTACCTAATGGATTACTGACCCTTGTTATCTCTGATCCGGCGGAAAATTCGAGCGCTTGTTCATTGAGCGTAGCTACAGGGTCTCACAATGATCCATCCGAGGTACCTGGATTGGCTCACTTATGTGAACATATGGTTTTAGCTGCGGGATCAAAAATATCCAGAACCTGGCTACTACCACAAGATGATTATGAAAATGGAGGATCCCAAAATGCTTTCACTACAGGAGAACAGACTACTTTTATTTTGAATTGCCTAACATCTACTACTCTTTGGAAAAGGGCTTTGATGAAGCTTTAGAAGTCTTTGCATCTTTCTTTTCAGAACCAATATTTAATTCAACATTGATTAATAAGGAGATTTATGCCATTGAAAGTGAACACGACGTTAATCTGTCTAACCAAGGTAAAATATTTTACCAGGCGACAAGATTATTAGCCAATATTAACCATCCGTTTAGTCGATTTTCAACTGGAAACATATCAACGTTAAACGGTATTCCACATTTAAAGAATTTGAATTTGAAAACCTTGCTTCATGAGTATTTTAAGGAGAATTTCTGTGCATCTAAAATGACTTTATGTCTAAGAGGTCCGCAATCTATTCATTATTTGGCTAAATTAGCACTTACAAAATTTTCTACGATAAGGAGTAATCCTCAAAGGTTTCGATACAGCTCACCTATTTCCCCAATTAATTCGAAGAGATTTTCAAATGAGTGGATAGAAGTTGCTCCTCAAAAATGAACATATTAAAAATACTTGGTTACCGAAGTATCGCAATCAAATGTGTTTTACCTCCAATGATGACGAGAAAGTTATATTCATAAAATCTTCCAAACAACCCGCGGTTAGATTTATTTTCCCTACAATGGAAAGGAACACTAGATTCACTTCTAAGGACATTAAGGTAATGACGCATCTGTGGCCTGAACTACTTGGTGATGAGACACTAGGTTCGTTTGGTCATTGGCTCCAAAAAGGGTTGGGTCACCTATTCATATGCCTTTGTTTCTGATGTAGCTGTTGGAAATTCAAATTTGATTTTGGAATTAGAACTCACCAGAACCGGTTTTGAAAACCTATCTCAAATTATAAAAGTGTTATTTGAGCAAGCTGTACCAGCTTTTCGCGAAGGAATACTATAGAATTAGCCCAATTTATGAGTAAACAGAACTGTATCGACTTGCTAAGATTTCTCTACCAAAACTCAGAAATTTCTCCCATGGAGGAATGTGCCAATTTGAGTTGTCTGATGCAGGATGATCTAGAAGCTTTGGACCCAACATACCTTTTCAAAGGAATACCGACGATGATTGATAAAAACATCAAAATTTGGGTAACTATGGTGAAAATAAAGAAAGTAACTATTGGTGGATAGGTCAAGCCATAAAATTCCAAAGTTTTCTTAAAAATTCATGATTCCATCAAATATGAGAATGATTATATCTGGAAACTACGAGGAATCTCTGCTTAAAGAAAATACTTCACAGGAATTTCAAATCGATCTATTTTACGAATTTGAATATTTTAAATGCGATTATATTCCCTGCAAAACACATTTAAATGCACCGACAATTACCACTTTGGCATTCCACTACTTGATTGCCACCTGCCCCATATAGCCAACAGTTATTCTCAACTGAAGAAAACATTAAATGATTCTTCCTATCGATCTGAGTCGGCTTCCCTCAGTTTTACCGTCCACAGCAACAGGCTGAGGACCATTCCTCGTCTTGTAAGCCAAAATTGTCACCATGAAATGTGGGTCATGTCTGATAGTGGAGACCCATCATTACACCTAAAATCTATTGTATCATTTGTAATATTTGGGCTAGAGCTAGAGGCGTCTCCACACAATACAATGAACCTGGAAATTTTGAGCCAAATAATTTTTATCCTGCTTTCACCAGAAATTTATCCATCGTTAAAGTTGGGATTTACCTGCGAAATAACATCTAACAAAGGTGACACCGGTTTAGGTTTCACAATATCAGGATTCTCTGAACAATTGACCGACTTTGTAAAATCAATCGTGGAGACAATCAAAAGGATACCTCAAAATTCCGACTTTCTTTCTAAGGAAACATTAAGAAGAGCTCGTATTCTCGTGAGAAATAACTATGAGATTGCAGCCAATGAAAACTGTGTCAATATCGGTAGTATTGGTCTCTATGTCGTTCTCGAAAATACATGTGGTCACTTGAAGATCGTTTCGAAGCATTAGAGGATATTGATGTCGAAAATTTCAAGCAATTTTGTAGAAGGTTTCTTGATTCAAGGAAATATTTGAGTTTATTTGTACAAGGAGATCTTTCTTGTGCTGACGATATTAACACACACTTACATTGGAGTTTTACTCACCATCTTAATGATGGAATTTACGAAACACAGGGCAAATCCTTTACTGCAGAGACCACCAAAATGTTGAATCCTGGTACAAATGTTTGCGTCCAACATAAAGGCCAACAGGATGATCCAAACAATAGCATTATTTATTTTATCCAGACAGGCAGACGCCATGATGAAACAATCTTCACCCTAACTAATTTTACTGCTTTCTTAATGTCACTGAATCTTACACTGGAGCTGAGAAATAAGAGGCAAATAGGATACCTTGTTAGTAGTGGATTAAGACTTTTGTCTAATTCCGTTGGATTACACGTAACTATCATGTCAGGTGGATCACCCTAGACCTAGAGACCAAAATTGATGAATATCTGTGGTATTTAGAATCCCAATTGCAAAAATTGATGAACAGACATTTCACCGGGAGTACATTCAATATTACTTACAGTTACTCGATGGCGGTCAACATAACGATTGCAATGGGACCTCAGGCCCTGTAGATTTACTTAACGAAATGGTAGCTAGTGTTCAGATCGGTGATTCTGAAATTTTATCTAGTCGGATTATGAAAAGACACAAAAGGTTACAATCTCAAATAACCCAGGAGCAGTACAATTTCATTACTGATGGTGAATCTGTAGACAATACTCTGATTTCTCGGCTGTCCTTAAAAAATATCTTGATTTCTTTAAACATTACATTTCGATTCATTCCAAAGTGAGAAGCAAAATTTCCATCATGATATCAAGCTCTATGTCAGAAAAAGCCATAGTTAATAAAAGGTTTTCCTTCAGTTAGAAACTTTCCTAAAGATCAAGGGTTTTACAATTCCAGCTGATGACTTGAAGAATATAGTAGAAAGGAGTAATGGTAAACCCAAAACCTAGCGATGGAATTATATAGCTTTTTCCGCAAACGTAACGACGCCCTAAGGCTCTGTTCTGTTATCCTAGCGGAATTATTTAGAATACTGACTACAAGCCTGAAGCATCGTTATGGTAATATCACACATGATGATACTTCTAAAGGGGATTTTCAAGAATGGGATACAGATGTCAAGCCTGCACTTGAATTGAGAACTATAGAGGATATCAATTTTTCAAAAGCTGTCAAATCTAATCTCTAATCCCATATCAGAAAGAAACATATAGGTGCTATATGGTATATATACCCATCCAAACCATTCTCACATGTCGCACGTTCGTAAACGACCATTAAACGCAATGTTTCCTGATAAAACGAATTATCGTGCAGATCGCTTACTCTTGAAGTTAGTGGTTTCATCTCGCTATCAGAAAACAGTAGCAATTAGCATAAACTTTGCAGGCGAGAAAGCGGTAAACACTATAAGCAAACTTTCAGAGACTGGTGGTAGGTTATATAAACGGAGTAGCTAAATATCTTCTTCCAAAATTTTCGCTCAACAACCTCCAATTAGAACTTAAACATGACCGTTCAAGATTTAAGGTTTGAAAATATCACTGATCCTAAAGAGATTAAAATTACACACGCTCAAAATGGCGCTAATTGGAAGGGACCTCTCAGTATAGAGTCATATGTTGAAAGAGAGAGGGTACTGGGCCAGTCTGGTATTGCAAAGAAAAATGAGATCAATGAAATTTGTAATGAATTCCCAGAATTGTCTCCCATGCTGGGAATTAGATATTATGCCCTCAAAGATGGTAATACCATTGTGAGCAGTTGTGAAACATTAAATAGATTAGGGTATTTCATTGGTCCTGGTGAAGCTCAAAATATTGAATACAATTTGGTGGTTTGTATTGGTGGGGTGTTTACACCAGAGGAGTATCGCGGTAAAGGTTATGCAAGATATATGATAGAGAAGCTAACGGAACATTATGACAATATTAGAGACGATCCAAAAGCACCTAGAGGTATTAAGCAATTGACTTTCACCCTTTACAGTGAAGTTGGTGAATACTACAAAAGTTTGGGTTCGAATCAAAGCATGTGCCTGTGCATACCATTACTCAAGTAGATGCGTTTCTAAAGAATTATTGTGAACAAACGGTTTTCAAAGATAATGGAAAGTTTGTTGAAGATAGTGACTACGATTCATTGGTTTTGCTAGAGGATCAAGAGTTCAGGAGAAATTTGTTGAAGTTGCATAAGGCCAACCCCAATGCATTTGTCTTTACAGTTAAACCAGATACTGACATTTACAAGTGGTTTAACTTAAGAAGCTCTTTATATTGAAAAACATTAATCATCCGCAAGTACCTCTTACATTCGGTTATTCCATGGGGATAAATCCCACATGCTATGGCACCACAACTGGGGTAGTGAAAGCTTGTTAATCCTTAAACTCTATTTGAATCCCAACACCTCCTTTCAAGAAAAGAATGACATTCTAAAGGAACTCTTTTCAATGCGATCAAAGAAACAAAAGCGACGAAGCTTAAGCATATAGAATTTTGGGATGAAGAGATTCCGCTTGAAAAGTTTACAGATCTTTCACAAATTGTGCATGATTTAGAGGACCGCTCGATGTTGTATGCTCAGAACGGCTCACTAAGTGCCATGAGACCCTCACCCACTTATAAGACGGAGGAGATCATTTGGGATAACAACACTAAATTTAGCTGGTTTTGATTAGCCATTGGACAATTTGATTAAATAAATACATGAAATAAGCAATATAGCCATTTTCGCAATCCATATCAATATCAAAGTTGCTTGTTACTCTTCCACGTGTAGGGCTTGGTAAACTTCAAAGGGCGCCGGCTCCTTGGACTTGTAGCACTTTTAACTTTAGAGCGACAATTCTGCCCAGAAAAGGAAGAGCTCTTGGTCAAGAAAAGAAGATGTTTACACAGCATTTGAGCCCTTTAAGGTCTTTTCAAAGACTTAGGTACATAGGATTCTGTGCCAAAAGAAGTGTCAAAACGTCAACTGTGGATTGGAAACCTATCAGGACAAGTAAAACTCCAAGTGATCATGAAGGAAAAAGGGTCGGATTGGTAAAAAATCGTATTAGGCCTAATGATTGCCATGCCCGTCATATCATTTTACCTGGGTACGTGGCAAGTACGTAGATTGGAATGGAAGAATAATTTAATCGCCAGATGTGAAAGTAGATTGACTTATCCACCAGTCCTGCTACCTAAAAGATTCACACCTGATCAGGCAGAGCATTGGGAATACCGTAAAGTACTCCTCAGAGGTCGTTTTGTGAACGAAGAAGAAATGTTTGTTGGACCTCGTGTGAGAAACAGCAAGAAGGGGTACGTTTTATTTACACCATTTCTAAGGAATGATACTGGTGAAAAGTGCTAGTAGAGAGAGGTTGGATTTCTGAAGAAAATGTCAATCCTCAATTGAGAAACCTACACCATTTGTCAATCCCAACAAGCGATAATACTGAAATTATCTGCCTGGTAAGAGTTCCACGTAAGAGAGGGTCATTTCAGTGGAAAAAGAGGATCGAAATTCAAGATTATGGCAAGTACCAGATGTGCTTGAAATGGCTTCTATTACGGGTTCCACTCCCTTGCACTTACAAGCAGTTTACGATTTAAGAGATCACAGATGGGACAAACCCCAAACACAAGAAAACCATACGAAATCCAACTCCTGGGCATTTTGGAAAAGAAACAAGAATCAAACTCAAAACTCTTCATCACAAATGAAAAGCCAATTGGAACCACTAGGAGAGTTTACAGAATGGCAATTTGTACAGGCTGGTGTTCCTATAGGTAAAGAACCCAAGATTGACTTAAGAAATAATCATTTACAGTACCTGGTGACGTGGTATGGGTTGGCATTTCTGAGTACCATATTCCTGATAGTAGCATTGAAAAATACAGAAAAGGGTCTGCGGTATCACAGGCTCAGCTAAAGAAAGAGAAATTAAAGCATGCCCAAAGATTTATGTGATGCTTAATCCAGACATAACCTAACTGTGCTAGACTATGCAAATATTCTGACCATCAACAATTACTAGAAATTACTAAATAGTGTATAGAAATTCATTCTCGTGATTTGAGCTCTACTATTTTAACCGCTATTTAACACATAACCCATTATTATCACTACGCACGAATTTTACGCATTCTTAACGTGAATAGTAAACATATTGAATTCCAGGTATCTTGTTGACCGCCAATCATCAACAAATTCACAAACCAAAACACTAGTCAACTAAGATTACTGTGACAGCGCCAATGAGCCAAGAGCGACATAAACCGGTTAGAAGGTCGGCTACAGAGTACAGATTATCTATAACGAGCAATCCTGAGTCCAGAAGGTCCTCCCTTGGTGGTACATTAGATGGTGGATCCGGTTCTAGTGGAAAACCAACCGCTCAGGTGGAGGTGCGGGTACCATCGACGATGGAGAATCCATAGTACAAGAGTTTATTCTACCACAAATCAGAGAATTTAGCGATTCCATGATAACCTTAGATGCCAATTTTACCCAGTTAAACTTCATCCATGAAAGCCTAGTGGATTTAAACGAGTCACTGGGGCGCTCTTATATGGATTAATGTGCAATTCATGGTGCGTAGATTTCCCGAACATCTCCCACGATATCGAAGAAGAATTACAAACTACGAAACGATTAGAAGCTATTAAGAAAGAGAGAAAGTCACTGTTAGACCAATTGAATGCCTACAGGAATAAACCCAAGAGTAACGATTTACAAGAACAACCAAAATTATCCTCAAAGGTCCTCCCACAAGCTCCACCATCACAAATACAACGAAATCCACCCGTATTTGCGCCTCCTCCTCCAAGGCTACCCCAAAAACATTCGGACCCATTGAACACGATAGCGAGGATGAGAATGCAAGTGAGGCTTCATTCGTGTCGAATCCAATAATCAACGGTCTTCCTCGCCAGGAAATCTCAAAACCACGAGCAAACAAAGCAAACAGACTACGAAGAAAATCCATACTACACACCATACGCCATAGCATTTCCTCTACAGATTTAGAAAACAATGATTTCGGTCCCTCTCGTAGCACACAAGGATCGAGGATGTCACTTGGAGGAGGAGCTACGAGGTTGATTAATAATAATTTTTCCCAAAGTTTACCGTCAAGCAGGAGACCTGTGGGTTCAAGAAACGGTGAAACTTCACAGCTACAACAAAAGAGAAAAACGTTTGGTGATAGACCGCCATTCCGGTAGTGATGACTACTATTGGTTCCACCAGGGTTTGATGCCATTGGCTCACTAGGATGTATTGTTTTACCCATACTTAGTAGTCATTTTTTTTTTTTATTATTAGTTTCATCGGCTTGTCCAAGATTTATGCTCAAGAAGGAGAATTATCGAGCAGTTCAAGAAATTTACAATGAGCAAATAGAGCATTGTGAAACAATATATAAGAAAAGGTGAAATAATACAGATCTGAATGAATCTCGACGCGTCAAGCTGGAAAGAAAACAGTTTGAAAGAACTTAGTTAAGCCAAGTCGCAATTCGAGATTAGTATGAATTCTGAAAGCATGAGCATGGACAGTATGTCTAGCATGCACCCTCATAGCAGTATGAGTGACATGAGTGGTAGTATGAGTATGCCAATGTCTACCAGTTCGGGAATGTCCATGTCGAAAGGCATGAGCATGCCAACTTCTGCTAGTTCCAGTATGCCCATGTCAGGAAGCAAAAGTATGAGCGGTAACATGCCCATGTCTACCGGCATGGATATGGGGTGGAAAATGATGATGAATTCGTGGTTGACACCAACTTATCACAACTATCCGGTTCTTTTCAAGGGCTTAACTGCCAATTCTAGTGGTAAGCAATTCGGTATATTCTTATTAATAGTTGTGACTGCATTTGTATACAAATTTCTGAATTATTTGAGCTGGTGCCTGGAAGTTCACTGGTTCAAAAATTGGAGTAAATCAGACGCCCAACAAGAGTCCAGAGATGTGCTTTCCCAAAGTGATGAAATATCAGGATCTCTACCCAAGATGCCAAATTTTATGTTCGATCTATTCTGCCCTTCATGGATGGACCTTTTCATGATTTTATCAGAGCCATCTTGACCTTCTGTTCTACAATGTTAATTTACATGTTGATGCTGGTAGCAATGTCCTTTGTGATTACTTATGTTTTGCAGTGATAACTGGTTTAACGCTCGCTGAAGTTTTCTTCAACAGGTGTAAGATATGCACTTTACGCCGTTGGGAAATCCAAAGACAGATTCAAAGTGCTCGTACGTGTCCTGGTTCTGGTAATTGTAAGTGTGGAAGACATGCCAATTCTTTAGATGCACCTTTAGATTCGAATGAAACTCCTGCTGAAGGTGACAAATTGGAACAAACCCAGACACATGTGGGGAAACTGATTCCACCACAGAAGAAAACGATAATAACGCTCCAAACTGCTGTTGTACTGACGGTAAAGGTAGAACCAAGCGTGAACAAGAGGCAGAGGCTCACTTGGAAACTGAAATCTCCGAAAACGCTAGATGGAACGAGCAAGCTGGCAACATGGATGCCAATCTATTACCAGCGGAAAAATTCAGACAATGAAGACAATGGTTCTAAAGAGCTTTTCCATAGTCTTATCATTATTTTATAGCCCACCTACTAATTCCTACAATTATTCTTGAAACGACAGCGGAACTAACAGTGACTGATAATGTGTATTCAATCTCACACGCATACTGCTGCAGCTTTACAGTTTTCTCAATGTATCATTAACTACGAGAGCTTTAAATTCTATGTATTTTTTTTTCTTTTAACTTAGATTTGCCGACTATATAGAGTTAACGAAGAATACAACTAACTACCAACAGAGAAATTATAATCTTTGGCAAGACCAAAGTCGTTGAACTGGATTCCACAAGACGCCTACCAACGTATAGATGTCTCAGGTGGATGAAAAGAAAGGGAGCCTATGGCTTCTCGTGAAGAAGATATAATCGCTAATGGTGATGAGGAAAACCACCTAGTGACGAAGAAGAAGGTGAAGATGTTTTGATTCTTCGGATGACGAAGAAGGTGAGGAGGATGTAGATGAGGCTAGAAAGGTGCAAGAGGGATTTATTGTAGATGATGAAGATGAAGATGTAGTCACAGGTAAAGGTTCCAAAAGAAGAGAAAGCACAAGAGAAAGGCTCGGGAACAGAATGAAGATGACGGTAGACTTTCTGAAGATGATTTGGACCTTTGATGGAAAACGCAGGTGTCAAGCGTGGGAATGACCAAGGTAATTCTGGGAAATTGAAAAGGTTAAAAAGAGCAGGTCAAGAGGAAACAAAGGATGACAAATCTGCGTCCAATTCCAAAGAAGCTACAGAATCGAAACTGGAGGATTTCTTTTCAGATGACGAGGACCAAGAGCAAGATGGAGGCGATGAAGAGAGACGTAGCGATGAAAGAGAAGAAGAAGAAACTCATAAGGGAAATCGTAGTAACAATAAAGGAGGTATGATGGATGAATTGGACGATTTCATTGAGGAAGATGATTTCTCTGACGAGGATGAAGAGACGAGACACCATAGAATCCAAGAAAGAAAGATGCTTAGAGAACAAAGGATGAAACAACCTGTGCATGTAACAGGTCTTTCTTCCGATAAAATTGATGAAATGTACGATATCTTTGGTGATGGCCATGATTACGACTGGGCTCTTGAGATAGAAAATGAGGAATTGGATGAAGGTAATTTAGAGGACGGTGATGCCATGGACGCTGAAGGAGAGGGAGACGAAAATGGTAATGCTAAGCCAGCAAAGAAGAAAATAACGTTGAAAGACATCTATGATTTGCAAGATTTGAAAAGAAATTTGTTAACAGATGAAGACATGGTGATTAGGAAGACTGACGTTCCTGAGAGATATCAAGAGTTAAGAAATGGTTTGGCTGATTACAGCGAATTAGCCTCAGAGGACCAAGAACTCGAGAAAAATTGGATTAGTGATAAGATTGCTGTGGATAAAAATTTTGCCCCTGCTTACGATTTGACAGAATTTCGGGAGTGTGTCGGTAACGCCATTCAATTCATTGTACAGGATAATTTAGAAGTTCCTTTCATCTACGCATACCGTCGTAATTACATCTCATCTAGAGATGCTGATGGATTTGTGCTTACGGAAGATGATTTATGGGATATTGTTCGACTTGATATTGAATTTCACAGTATAATAAACAAGAGAGATTACGTGAAAAGATTTTATGAGGAATTGAATATTCAAGACCCTATGGTGGATGACTACTTTCGGAACCAAACTACGGGGTCTAGTGCCGAGCTTAACTCTTTACAAGATATTTACAACTATCTGGAATTCAAATATGCCCACGAGATTAATGATGGTATCTTGAAAAACGGGTAGAAAGCATCTCAAGAATTCTAGTTATGAAAATTCAAGGCAAGTTCTCTTTACCAGGCGATAACTGACATAGGTATTACTGCGGATCAAATTGGCGAAAATGTTAATGCACAACACCAAATTCACGTAGCTGTAGACCATCCAAATTTGACTCCCCTAGAAGTCGTGGAATCCATTCTAAATTCAAATACTGCCGATCTTCAAGTTTTCACATCCAATACCAAGCTTGCTCTTGACACAGTGAAGAAGTACTACGCGCTGGAGATATCCAAGAACACAAAATGAGGGAGAAAATCAGATCCGACTTCTACAAGTACTACTTAGCCGACGTGGTGTTGACTTCTAAGGGTAAACGTGAGATTCAAAGAGGTTCTATTTATGAAGATATCAAATACGCCATCAACAGAACGCCAATTCACTTCCACAGGGATCCTGATGTTTTCTTAAGAATGTTGGAGGCGGAATCTTTCAACTTGTTAAATGTCAAATTACACATGACCTCTCAATCCCATTATGTAGAACACATGTTCCAAGTGGTTTTGGAAACCACCAATACATCTCAATTGGCTACGGAATGGAATAATTTCCGTAAGTCTGCCTTCGTTCAGGCGATGGAACAAATTTTTGGGGATATTTCTGGAGAGATCAAAGAAGATCTATCCAAGACTTGTGAAAACTAGTTACCAAGACTATCCGTCACAAGCTAATGACTAAACTGGATCAAGCACCATACATTCCCAACCTCAAGGATCCTAAGATTCCTAAGATCCTGACGTTAACCGCTGGTCAAGGTAGATTTGGTTCAGATGCTATTATAGCGGTATTTGTGAATCGTAAAAGTGATTTTGTAAGGGATTACAAGATCGTAGACAACCCTTTGATAGGAGTAACCCGCAAAATTTGAAGACACTCTGGATACCATTATACAAAATTGTCAACCTAATGTTATTGGTATTAATGGCCCAAACCCCAAAACCCAAAAACTATATAAAAGATTGCAAGAAGTGGTTCACAAGAAACAAATTATCGATAACAGGGGCCATACAATTCCCGTAGTTTATGTGGAAGACGAAGTAGCCATCAGATACCAAAGTTCTGAACGTGGTAATCAAGAATTCCCTAACAAACCTCCGCTAGTGAAATATTGTATAGCGCTGGCTCGTTATTTGCATTCTCCACTGCTGGAGTATGCTAACCTAACTCTGGAGGAGTTGGGATCGCTTGCTATTCATCCTACTCAATCACTAGTGCCTCGAGATTTACTTCTAAGAGTCTTAGAGACCGCCTTTGTGGATATTGTCAATCTGGTTGGTGTGGAAGTTAACAAGGCTACGGATAACCCATACTACGCTAGCGCCTTGCAATACATTTCTGGTTTCGGTAAACGTAAGGCGATTGACTTTTGGAGTCTCTTCACAGGTTGAACGAACCTCTACTAGCACGTCAACAGTTAATCACCCACAACATCTTACACAAAACAATTTTCATGAATTCTGCTGGTTTCTTATACATCTCATGGAATGAAAAAGACAAAAATACGAAGACCTGGAACACGATCAATTAGATAATACAAGAATTCATCCAGAAGATTATCATTTGGCTACTAAGGTAGCAGCGGATGCATTAGAATCTGATCCAGATGCCATTGCCGAAAAGGAAGGACAAGGAACAATGAGTGAATTTATTGACATGCTGAGAGAGGACCCCGATCGTAGGTCAAAGTTGGAATCTCTAAATTTAGAGCAGTATGCTGAAGATCTGGAAAAAATACTGGTCAACGTAAATTGAACAACTTAAACACCATTGTCCTAGAATTATTGGATGGATTTGAAGAATTGAGAAACGATTTCCATCCATTACACGGTGAGGAAATTTTCCAGAGTTTGACAGGTGAAAATGAAAAACATTCTTCAAGGGATGCATTGTACCCGTTCGTGTGGAAAGGTTTAGGCATAATGATATTATGTGCATTACTAACTCTCAAGTAGAGTGTATTGTTAATGCCCAGCATCATACTGGAGCGCAATTCAAGATACCTCCTGGAGACATTTATGAAATTGGTAAGACCTATCCGGCCAAAGTTGTATTTATAGATTACGAAAACATTTTGGCAGAGGTCTCACTGTTAGAACATGATATCAGACATCAGTATGTGCCAATTAATTACAGCAAGGATCCTTCCATTTGGGATTTGAAACAAGAACTGGAAGATTCGGAAGTGGAGAAAAGATCACCATGCAGGAAGCTCGTGCTAAGAGAACGCACCGTGTGATCAATCATCCATACTATTTCCCATTCAATGGTAAACAAGCTGAAGATTACTTGAGAAGTAAGGAACGTGGTGATTTCGTCATAAGACAATCTTCTCGTGGTGATGACCATTTAGTGATAACTTGGAAGCTTGACAAGGATTTGTTCCAGCATATTGACGTTCAAGAGTTGGAAAAGGAAAATCCACTTGCGTTAGGTAGAGTTCTCGTCGTGGAACAACAAAGATATCACGATCTAGATCAAATTATTGTGGAGTACTTACAAAACAAAATTAGGTTGCTCAACGAAATTACCTCTAATGAGAAGTTCAAGAGCGGTAACAAGAAGGATGTAGTGAAATTTGTGGAAGATTATTCTAAGGTGAACCCTAACAGGTCCGTTTACCACTTCTGTTTCAACCACAGCAATCCAGGCTGGTTTTACCTAATGTTCAAATTAAATTCCCAGAGCAAACTGTACACTTGGAATGTCAAATTGACACACACAGGATTTTTCTTGGTCAATTACAACTATCCAAGTGTTATTCAGCTCTGTAACGGTTTCAAGACTCTATTAAAATCCAGCAGTGGTCGAAACAAAACAGCCTCGTATCACTAAAAATCAATAACACTACAACCAGCGAGTCACTAGTTGTATAATATCCTTTGTAGAATTACGATTTGTTTTAAGTAAATGATCAAAGTCAATCTGGGCGGCGGCGGTGACGCGCTCCTGTAGTAAACTACAAACCACTTTTAAACAGCATTAGGGACATGAAAACAGAGGTAAAGTTCCAGTAGGAAGAAAGGAAGAGGTCGAGAACAGACACAGCTTAATCTTGATGTTGATATGTCTATTTTCTGGGTTACTTTAACCTCGCAAAATTTCAAGCTCAAATAGGAAACATCTACGATGTCATCTTATTTCTATTATCATGAGAATAAAAGAGTTTACAGTAATGATCGAGGTAGGGTCCCAAGAACAAAAGAAAATCCATAAGCAATAAAAAGGAGTATCAGGGAGTAGGATCAATCAATAGTCACATCATCAATTCTAATCCTAGCGGAAAACTTGTTGAGCTTGTATCAGCGATACTTCAATTGGTTCCTCCCTTGTGCTATTCAAAGAAGAAAAGACATATGACCGTCAAATATCCGTCGTTATAGATATGAACGAACTGCATTAAATCCTCTAACTTTCGAACAGTTCTTACGTCGAAGGTTTGTCAATTCGTATTAGGACGGACTTTGGCGGAATTTTTGAAAAGAAAGGTGATACAAAACATATAAAGGGTCAACATATCAAGGCCAATTCAACTTCAGTAACTGCTAATTACCAGGGACCAAAGAACGTTTTCAGTAATAAATATTAGAATACTATCAAGAAAAATGTCAAAAGTTGAACAATTGAAAGAGGATTTGAAACAGTTACATACCGGTTACGGGTTAATGAGCTTAACATGGACACCCACTCCAGCACCTAAAGAAAAGCCTGGGGTGCTATGCAACGTGTCATAGAATTAGCTCAAGCTAGCGGAGTTAAGGCTTTTTCAATGTTGGTGAGTTCTATGGACCAGATTATTGCAACTTGAAATTGGTCAAGTCTTTTTCGACGCCAAGCCCGAATTGCGTTCACATGTTATCATTAGTTGCAAGGGCGGTTTAAATATAGCAGCCTTTAAGCCAAGTGGTAAATATGAGGATGTTATTGCAAGTGCAGAAAATTGTATTAAACATCTGGGTACGCATTTGGAAATTTTGAAGTTGCACGACTAGATAAATCGCTTGGCGGTGTATATCCTCGTGAGTCCTTCGAAGCGATGGCTTCACTCGTGGATAGAGGTGTCATTGATGGTATTTCATTGAGTGAAGTGAACAAGGATGAAATTTCTGCTATTCATAAGGATTGGGGTAAATATTTGGTATGTGTCGAGATTGAGTTATCTATGTTTAGTACCGATATCTTATACGACGGTACTGCTTCTCTCTGCAACGATTTGGGTTTGATTATTGTTGCTTATTCACCATTGGGTAGGGGTCTATTAACTGGTGCTATTAAGAGGGATTCATCTTTCAAAATGGTGATTTCCGTGCACACATCAGAAGATTTAAAGACGACTCACTACAACATAATTTACTCTTGACTGAATTTTTACAGAGGGAAATTGTGGATCAAAGACCTAATTCCAATCCGATCAGTTTACCACAGGTGGCTTTAGGCTGGATTAAAGCACTGAACAGCAATGAATATTCTAACACTCATATTATACCAATTCCCAGTGGGTCCGATATAAAGAAAGTCGAAGAAAATTTCGATGATTCAAGAACCACACTCACTGAAAAGGAGTTTTCCAAGATTACTGATTTCTTAAAGGAATTCGAAGTCGTTGGTGGCAGATATGAGTTTAGTTAAGTAGAGGTAATATGTAAATCTTTATATTGCAATTGGATGCTTACGCAAGAATACATTTGACTGTAGAAAAATAGCTCTGTGCAAAAGTTTGGTTAGTTCACCCTTAAACATAAAGAGCAAACCTTGTACCATTATACCCTTAGCCAATTGAGGTTTAATTCCTTTCCATAGCGACAATAAACCTTCGTTTTGATACAAGTAACTGATAACCTGTTGGAAAGAACGAAATTTAGAACCTGTCTTTTGTAATGATGCTTTTGCGATGATCAGTGGTTGAGTCATCAAAGTTGAAATCATTTTGGATAGAACGCCTAGTACGAAGTTTTGGAACGCATTTAACTCGTCATTTTACCACCAATTAATTCCTCTGCACTAAACAAGAATGTTTTCAATTTTTGATAGGATGCAAAAGTAATCGATGGATTGATACAAAGAACTAGCGAAACCTTGAGACCCTTCCAGAAACCCGTAATATCACCCTGATGTTCCTTGTAAATCTGTTTTACAATAGATGTCAAAGCGACAGATTCACTTGTACCCTCAGCAGTCTGCTGCCTGGTGGATATAATGGAGATGGGATTTGTAAACAATTGCGATGTGGCCCCGCAACAATACCCAGAGCCAATTCTTCCAGTGTATTAAACCCAATTCTGCCAGTTTGTCCCAACTTTTTAGCTTTCGAAGATTTAACCCTAAAATAATATCTCCTAACAAACGTGTACCAGAAGAAGTAACAAAACGATTGAATAAAATTACCCAACACTGATGTAGATACGCCTCTGTAAAGCCCAGAAACTCCTCGTTCCTTAAACACCTTAACAATACAATCAATAGAATTTTCGTATTTCAAACCAGGTTTTCCGTGAAAACATCATTCTTTTCTTTCTTGTCAGGCACAGCTTGTAATTTGCCAGCAGTACTACTAGAGCTCTTTATAATATGTTCCTCTTTTAACTGGGTTTGAACCAGAGTCTTGGCCAAATCTAAGGGGTAAACAGCAATATTAGCCAATGATGATGCAACTGCACCTGTGACAGCAGATTCCAAAGTTGCCATAATATTTGACACAGTGTTTAGTACCCTAGTCGCATTCGAACAGAGCTTCAGTACACTCTTTAAACCTTGGGCCTCTTATATCCACAATTGGCCTTATGATGTCTCCCGCGTCATCAATTACTGCGAAATGAGTACCGAGCTTCTCGGTGTTAATTTACCGATGCAAGCGAAGAGGTGGAAAGCTCGTAAGAGCATATCCAGTACCAGAATCCGACTAATTAAAACAATCAATGCATTTGAACAGTGAAGGATACCCTAGCAAAAATAAAACAAAACAGCTAGTCTTTTCTCATTACGAGGTAGCTAGTTTGTTTTTATTCAAAAAAACAAAAACGACAAAGACAATCCGAATATTGCCAGTACGAAGCAGTTGGAAGTGCTAAAATACTAATAATAATCATAATAATAAAAGAAACATAAATCCAACTTGTTGCTCAGTACTGCACATTATGCATAGTTTTGTCCTTGGCTTATTTTAATTTGCTTTATTTTGTATTATCATTTGAACGACAGGTTACGCTGACACGGCTAAGAAAGCGAATTTCATGGAGACGTAAATCGGAAAATCACCATAGTGTTTAAGCTCCGAACTCTGTTCAAATATACCTCTCCTTGTCATAGCAATCATTTTCAACTTCGATCACTTCCACGATAAGTTGCTTCACCACCACTTGATTTATAGCTTGAACTTTGACTTCCAGGCCCATACACGTAGTTTCTCATATACGTACCCATCGCCGGGGTTGTGGGATGGAGTAACCCATGGGGAACCCCATTGGCATGGGAAAGTGCGCACCCATTGAAGGTCCTGTCGGTTGACCAGGTGTAATTCCATGGTTGTATCCTAGCGGGAATGCAGATTGGAACTGGTATTGCGGGATAAATCCAAAAGGCATGTAGGAAAACATCTGTGGCTGCTGTTGCTCCCAGTACTTGTCGTATGGAGGCAAATCGTCCGTAAAGCCATTGTGAAATAAAGGAGACCCTCTTCGAGAGTCTCTACTACTTTTCACCGGAGTAGAAGTGGATTCGGGGGCTGATCGAAATCATCTAATTGTAAAGAACTGCCCTCTTCTTCTGTCTTTCCTAGCCGCCTAGGTGGTGATACAGCTCTAGGGAAGGTTCACTGAATTTCAACTGGACATGGTCATTTTCGAATACAGTTTCAGCCATTTTCTCTTTGGATGCATGCGTTTCTCTTTTCCTTTTCTTTGTTTGTTGCAAACCTTGATCAATTGATCTCTTCAGCGGTTGTTTAACTTTGGTCTCAACAGACGGAGTTTTAACATTGGTAGATCTTGAATGTAGTGGCTTGACAGATTCATTAGCTTTAACCAGCTTAAACCTTTTCTCTCTGCATGACTTTACTTGTTTTATTCAACTCTTTACACCTAAGCTGTGTGTCGTTAAGGAATCTAACCCTTGTACATAAACCCGTATGCGCCAATACATATACATAAGCGTATATATACATATATCCCCATATATGTACATAAGATTAAGAGCCAAACCTCAAATTGTCCCTTTCAAGAACATGCTTATCAAATTGAATTAGATAAACGGTTCTCTGATCAAGTTCACCTTGAGGCATCGAATGCGCCGATACACGGCACGGAAACTCAGCACTGTCTAGAAAGCCTTGGATTATACCACAAGTAAAATAATCACAGGACCTACCAGCCGGTATAAATTGCGTTAACACCGGTAAATTATCAACGATCATATATTCATTATCTCTCTCCGACGATTTTACCAAATCATCACTAGCACGCCCAAACAAATAAGTCCACATGGTACCGTGAACGAACTGCAAAATATCCAAAATTTTCAAATCTCTTGGTTTCATGTTACTAATTACAGCCGCTAGAGACTCTGTGCCATTTTCATGGTAGTGATGAGTGTGATCTGATGCTGAAGACAATGTACCGGTACCGGTACCACTCGATCCATGAGAATCATTTACCGACGTACTACTTGAATTGGATAGAAATGTCGAGGATTTCGAATAGTTGGGGGATGGAATTTCTCAAATTCAATAATTCTACCAATCTGGTTCCGATACCATAGCCGTATCCATTCAGCCTTGTTTCAAAATCCTGTGCGCTGCTACTTGCCCTATGAATAGTGGAAATCATTTCTTGGAAAAGAAATGCCATAGCTGACAATGAGACTTCCTGCTTACGATAGATCAAAGACTCTGAATATATTCTCGATGGCGTTGGTATAGCATTGGCTTCATTCGGTAGTGATTGTTTGGGTCCAATAGTATATTCATAGCCATCACTTTGAGTATAAACACCATCGTCAGATGTACTTGGTAGAATAATCTTCTGAGACATGCTAATTTGAAACTGAAAACCTTTTCGTGGGAGTGGCTATAGATCTTTTGAGTGTCCTTGGTTTATCATTGCTTCGATTCTTTTTTTTTTTTTTTGTCTAACGATAACTGAAAAAGTTGAATAAAATTAAATTCAGAACTAAACGCTTTAAAAACGACAAGAATTTCTAGCTGTCCCACTTCCAAAATTTTAGAGTTGGTCCCTTCAAGATGCCAGTTACAATTAGAAGAGCTACTATCGATGATATCATTTGCATGCAAAATGCCAATCTGCACAATTTGCCCGAAAATTATATGTTAAAATACTACATGTACCACATCCTATCGTGGCCAGAAGGATCCTTTGTTGCTACTACAACGGACGTCGATGAACCCCAAATGGACCAATTAAGTTTGGAGGATGGAAAGGGTCAAGAGACTAAACTAGATCCCAACTATTTGGCACCAGGCGAAAAGCTAGTGGGTTACGTCTTAACAAAGATGAACGATGACCCTGATCAACAGGACCAGGCACCAAATGGCCACGTCACTTCTTTAAGTGTAATGAGAACTTACAGAAGAATGGGCATTGCTGAAAAGCTAATGAGACAAGCACTTTTGCACTAAATGAAGTCTACGGGGCTCAATTCGTCTCCCTACATGTTAGACAATCTAACAGAGCAGCCCTCCACCTATACGCCGACACACTGGAATTCGAGGTACTGAGCGTAGAAAAATCCTATTACCAAGACGGCGAAGACGCTTACGCTATGAAGAAGATTTTAAAGCTTGACGAATTACATCCGAAGAACTTCGCCAATCGCAAGATGGCCGAAAACTGGAGGACGATTTCGAGTCAGATTTACTAGTAGCATAAGAGATTATTGTAAGATAAATAAAGAATCTTTTACGACAGATCAGACAAAATAATGTATAGGTAGCTTGGAGTTCTCCACATCGGCCAAAACGATTCCAATAAGATCCGCTAAAGCCTCGAGCCAAATGCACTCAAAGTCATCATCTAATAATGAAGGAAAGAACTTCCTTACAGTTCTTGAAAGTAAGAATGAATATCGCAAAGATACAAAGGACATCGTTATTTTTCACGTTCTTTTATACTGGAAAAAATTACATCGTTAAATACGAATCATATTCAGACTACCAGGTATACAAAAGCACCCATAGTGTAATTTGTACTATCATATCGGCGGCTAAATTTTCGAGAATATAATTATGCAAATTCACAATAAATCAGTCTTCCTTTTGATACACAACTTTATCCACTTTTACTTCACCGTCGATGTAGATGTAAATGTATAATGTGCAAGTAGAACTTTGAATATCCAGAAGACAAAAGCTTGGAGTATTGGATCCGTCAATGTCGAGGTCCGAGAGCTCTAAATCATCTTCTACTGGTTCTTCACCTTCTTCACTCTTATTTTGGTCCAGATCTCTATTCGTCTCCTCGTCAGTTCCCTTCTCGTGAGTTTGGTTCTCTTGGGTTTGATCTTGGGTTTGATCTTGGGTTTGATCTTGGGTTTGATTTTGGTTTTGATTTTGGGTTTGATCTTGGGTTTGATCTTGAACATTTGTCTGGTTCTCTTCTTCCTTCTCCTGTTGTTGCCCTATTTCTGCTGTCTGAACGGTTTCTTCGTCTTGGTTCTGCATCCCTCTGTTTCCTCCTGCTTATCTTCATCTTCAGTGGAAAATGGCCAATCTGTATTAAATGCACCTGTACAACTGCCGGGATTAACAAAAACTTACCTTCTAATGTAAAAGCTTCCACGTTATGAGTTCCACCCCATAGTAGTATATCAACATCTAATTGTCTTGCCAATGCCAGCAATGATAACGGATCATTCTTGGGGACTACCGTATAACCACTACAACAGCCAATTTTGAAAGCACCTTGCCTTACAATCGTATTAATGGGTATACTCTCCCTAGCACGACTATGCTTACTCACAGGTAGTAATCCATTGTCATACTCACCACGCACAATAACAACATTAGACGAAACTTCATTGACAAACTTCAGAAATTCATACGATTTTGTACAATTACCTAACAGTATAACTTGTGATATCTTATTGGATACACCCAAAAGCTTTTAAACTTTAACGGCAAGTCCTAGTTAATTGATTAAGTTAGTCTCAAATCATCCCTCTTGAAAGCTATTACCTGGAAGCAAAAGAAAAGCGTAACATACAATTGCACGATCAGGAATGTGAGCATCGCTTAATGCTAATACCAACATCTTCTACCACCCTCTCAACTTATGTATGTGTCTTTACAACATAGTGTTGTCGTTTGCCTAAACATGACTTTCCGTTCTCTAGGCGGACGCACACATAAGGGTTACCATTACTTTACTATATACAGGATTTAGATATACACTTGGCCATCCATGAATTCCCTTAGGCATTCTGGAATCACAATGGTGTCATTGACTGGGTTATACCCATTTTCCACAACCGCTAAAATGACCCTCGGAACTGCCATAGCAGTACCGTTTAAAGTATGCACGTATTCCAACTTGCCGGTATCTGTATTCTTGTACTTAGTGTTCATTCTTCTACTTTGGTAATCAAAACAGTTAGAAGTGCTTGTGATTTCACCAAATTCACCTCTGCCTGGCATCCAGGCTTCGATGTCATATTTCTGACATGCAGGCGCACCCAAATCATTTGCCGGCATATTTAATACTTTTGCAGATAAACCTAAGGAATCCACAATTTCAATCTGTAGAGATCTCATCTTCTCCAAGATCCGTTCACTGTCTTCGGGTTTACTCCAGCAGAATAATTCCACCTTGGTAAATTCATGTACCCTATAGAGTCCTCTTGTGTCCTTACCTCGAGCGCCCGCTTCAGCTCTATAGCTTCGACTTGTGCCAACCAATTGCATGGGACCGTGGCTCAGATCCATTACCTTGTTAGCACCATAGCCAGCTAAGGCAATTTCCGCAGTCGCCGTAAGACCTTGATCTGTATTCTGCAAATGATAAATTTGCTGTTCACCATTCATATCTCTTGGCCTAAATCCACAAGCATCGATAATTTCATTTCTGGCAATACTGGGTGGAATACAAAATTGAAATCCAGCCTTTGAAGCCTTTTTCAGGGCAAAAGACACCAGTGCATACTCTAATTGTGCTCCTTTACCAAGCAGATAATACCAAGAATTTCCCGTAACGTTAGAAGCAGTCTGGAAATCAGCCATTCCCTTGTTAAGCATTATCCCAACATGATCGAGACTGGCATCTACATCATATGAAACTCTGGGTCTAATCCAGCGAAAGACTTCAGGAGATTCATCAGGTACACTCTTATGAATTAAATTAGGTAAACTTTGCAAAACATCTTGAATTTCATCCCTTTTAGTGGAAACTTGGGAACTTAATTCTTGAAACTCTGATTTGGACTGCCTTAATTCTGATGCTAGTTCTTTGGCCAGCGACCTGTCCTTTTCAACGATTGTTCCAGGGCCTTACGTTTGGATTGTAACTGCGCAATGCTTTTATCCAATCGATTAGCCTCTTCGTACTGAGAGCTTATGCACTGCAATCTGGTCAACAATTCTGGACCACCAACAATCTGCCTCCTTTTGATCGAATTTTGATGCTGAGCTAAATCTCTTATAACACCTTTTACATCAAACTGTGGTTTCTTCAAAACCTGACAGCATCTACTAGTATGAAAACCTCTTTTCCACATGGTGAACGCACACTCACCGCTCCATCTGCCTCTAGTTCTCTAGTTAACTCTAGTTGATTAAACTTTAACTATATTCAATTCACTAAGTAATGATTATTCCTTTTATTTTATTATATAGTTCAAAAACAAAGGAACGGAAACAAAACCATGAGCTAAAAATTACATAAAGAAGCATTTGATGAAATTCCCCTGGGTCTCCATTTTAACTGTTTAAACTTGCTTAGAAACTCAATTTGGTGAAGAACCATTGGTTCTTACCAGCTTGATGTCTCTCTTCGAATGCCTTCTTAATTACTTTCTTAGCCTCTTCACGTTGGGATGGCTCTTCGAAGGTCTCAGTGGACACAACAGACTTGAAAGATTCCACATCCAAAGTGTATCTGGTTGGTAGCAAGTGGTTGTAGTTAACGACCTTGATAAATGGCTTAACCTTGGTTCTCTTGGCAACCTTCTTTGGACCCATGTTTTGGTAACTTTTAATGGGTATCTTTCGATACCTGCGACCAAGGCATGGCCGAATGGGTGGGACTTGGTGCCCTCATCGTGAGGCTTAACGATCACAACCTTCTTACCAGCGTAACGACCGCGAACGACGACAGCTATACAAAAACGATTGTTAGTATTCAACATTCAATAACTCATCTCATTTCGACTCACACAGTCACTCTCAATTATACGTACCAACTTTACCAGCTTTCAAAACTTAGCCATTTTGCTTTACCTTGGTTATGTGATCCTTGCCAGTTGGACGAAATATTGGATTTTGGTATATACTAATGTCATTTGACAAAATCACCCAAGGTGCGTCGGTGTGGTAGGAAAGTTTCGATGATGGTGAAAAGGAAGCTGGGAATGCAGCCGGCATCCGGAAGGAAGCCGCAGGGAAGGTAACGGAATCTAGGCAGAAACTACCAAGAAGCTGATGGGGAGGCGAGGTGCCAACGGCAGAAGGGAGTCGGCACAACGTTGCCAGTACGCTCCGTCTAGCGCACCCGTCGAGCACGACAACCACCCTCCAAAAAGACGCAATGACGCGCGACGATTTTCAGAAAAAAAGGAAACAGAAATTTCTCCAGAATGTGTGGGTGTAGATCAATCCAGCAGTCACCTAAAAGATCAGCGGCTAATATCATGGAGCAGCGTATAGAAAGGATGGAGGCACCAATAGAAAGACAAGTAAAATACAAAAGCGTCTCCAAACTATGTATTGTTGTTCTCCATACTAGAAACCTTGTGTGAGAGCATATGCCTTTCTGCTAGATCTGATTTCGCGTAAGAACATCGCGTTAATAGTATTTACCAACATTACTACTACCTAAGAAAGAAGAATAACACTAAGGAACATCTTCAGAATCATCATGGCAATAGATTTACCTTCAAGCAGGCCTTCAGATTCATTGGATGAGGTTGTCATAGAATTGAAACGATTAGCAGATAATTATAAAGCACTTGATGATCACGTAGAGTCACTAAACAAACATACGGTCAAGGCACAGGTGGACGTAGAAATGCTGCTGAACAGAAGTAGCAACAATAACAAGCATTTACAAACAATGTCGCAGCTAGGTCAAAATGTCGACAGAGTTCTTGAACTGGTACAGCAGCTACAAAGACCTCACAGTTCTCAGGAGAAGGACAATAGTAAACACGAACAGCTGGTCACATTGAATAAGGAGATTCTGGCCAAAGAACGTCGAGCGGCAGCTCTGGATGCAGATTATCAGCAAATGAAACAAAGGATTGCGGAAAAACACGACGAGTTTGTCAGGCTACAGCGGGATTTCCAAGATTTCCAAGTCTCGATGAATCAGCAGCTGAAAAGTGCAATGGGAGGCGTAATGGTATCAAGTGGAGCATTGCTGGACGATGCTGCCCCTTCGAATACCAGTAATAATGCATCAAGCAGGATGCATAGAATTACATCGATGCTCAGGGAAAAGTACAATCTGGAAAATGGATCTAGAAGAGTAGTATCAACAGATAGCATACTACAACCGCAAGTAAGAGCGAGAAAGGCATACGCCTTGAATCCGAAATCACCACAGGGATCGCCTGTGACACCCGAAAGATCCAGCTTTAATAGCGATGATGATTGACATCTCTTTGTTATGTAGCTAGTAACAGGGCATATGCGCGAACTTGCAAAAGTACTTAACAAGAAGTAACAGTATAAGATGAGATCGTAAACAAAGCCAAGGACTGATAAGAGAACAGTAAACACGTCTCTTAGCCAACGATGGACGACACTGGGAATCGTTTGCAAATAAGACCATACTACGATCCGAACAGTTTTAATGCTGGGTATTCCAGCGTTTTCAGACCAGACGAAGGGGTAGTTGATGTCAATGGCCATACACTAGCATCAAAGTTAAACATCGCTCAGGGTATCAACAGAACTGCATCCGGAGGTGTCCTCTCAGAATTTTCTAAAGGTCGCAAGCTACTTAGAAACGATAGTGACTCCAAAGTCATTGATACCTTGGAATGGTCGGATTGCTTAAATGTGGGAGTTTGGAAAAGAATGATAGGGAGTTTATTGGATCAATTTGTGAGACGCTACTTTAGGCACCTGGTTCAGCAGCCCTTTGAAGTAGTCAGGTGCCTTTGCAAGTGGGAGAGTTCGATCTTCTAAATAACCATGGCAATAATAGCAACGGTAAGGATCGCCTACCACAACCGCTAGAATTGAGAGACGAAGAAGACCAAGACGAGGACATAGACTTCTTCCCCAAAACTACTGACGAACAACTGGAGGGGTCGAAAGCTCGAAGGATTCTCCTGAGTTTGACGCAGAACAAGTTACACACCGTCACCATGGCGCAGAGATCAAACCCGAGTCTATGCACACGATGGATATAGCCACTGCTGTAATGGATAACGAAGGTGTTAGAGGACTCTGGAAAGCGAACAACACAACGTTTATCTACAACTTTCTGTCGTTGACACTAGACGCCTGGTTTACCGGTTTGATCTCCCCTTTCTAGATGTACCAGACCCTCCTTTATGGACCTGATACATTCCCCAGACTTGAAAGCCTCGATACTGCTGACACTTTCAGCAAACCTCTCTACCAAGATGTTTCTGCTGCCACTCGATATAATCCGCACGCGGCTAATCGTTACCTCCATGCAACGTACACAAGACCAAAATCACTTCGCCACCTGACGCACCAGTGGTCCTGGCGCAGGGACGGCTTTAAGATCCCAGGCGATATGTGGGTACTTACGGCGTTCCAATCCGTGACAGGCGTCGTCTTCAACAAGCTATTCGACTTGTTCATCTACCACCAGTTCAACGTGGAAAAGCACTCGCAGATCGGCTGGTACCATACCCTGAAACTGCTATCACAGACTGTCGAGCTGTTTGTAAAACTTCCACTAGAGAACCTACTGCGCCGCTGTCAGGTCAACTACTTACTAAATACTTATCGTCACCCAGTACAGACGGAGGACTTGGTGGTAAAACCAGTCCCATACAACGGTATTTGGTCGTCGCTCAAAATAGAAGCACCAACAGTGGTCTCTGGAATGGCTGGCGCATCGTGCTAATGAGCATCATCGGTGAATACGGTTTCAATATCTTGAACATCGATTCTATCGACAGAGAACAGGAGAAGTTTTAAACAAAAAAGAGAGAGAGAGAAAACTTACATAGCAACGTAATCTAATAACTACAAATCATTTACTCGCATCACGCTCTAGATTTCGCCTCTCGTCGCTGCGCTCGATGAGAAACTGTCCCAGAGCCTTCAGTGGGTCCTCCGGTTTACGAACCGCTATCATCCTCATGCCCTCCAACAGAGTTGGCGTAACCTTCTCATTCAGGTACTTACGGGTGGGAAACCCACCAACGGTTTCCGACAAATTTATAAACTTGTTGAGGTCTTCTTGACCTCGAGGTGTGCCATTTTCCTGGTCGTTCATCGCCCTTTGCACAGTCACTGGTGCATGTTCTTGTCTAAGCACCAGGGAAACTTCTGTCTGTAACCGACATAAACAAACATAGACTACAGCACCTGGGGAGAAAACAGCCACAAGGAGCACGACAACATGGATAGAGACCCATTCGAACAGGTCGCACGGGACACCAGGGGCAAATCGAGAGATTGTCTGTCTTTCTGCAAAACAACCCCAGCAACGAAGCCCATGGCGAGGTCACAGAAGTAATGCAGGACATCGAAGAAACCATTCAAGACCTAAACAAGTCGCTACAAGTCATAGAAAGGAGTGGAAAGAGCACTCTGGCTCGTCAAAACGAGGTTGGCTCGCTGAAAGATGCCTACCATAAGCTCAGACAGAGAATAGCAGACAATGCCACTACCAACAGCACCGGCCTCAATAACAACAACGTGGCATGGCAGCAGGAACAGGACCAAAGAGAAGCCACCGCTTCACAAACACCCTTGCAAGACAACTACGACAACCCCTTCCAGGAACAGATGCTCAGAGAACAGGACGTCCAGTTGGACGGCATCCACCATACCATGACAAACCTGCATCTACAAGCCCAAACCATGGGTGACGAATTGCAAGACCAGAGCGAGCTACTGCAAGATATGGACACAAACATGGACACCATTGGCAACAAACTCTCTAGAGGCCGTAGGCAGTTGGAATGGATCTACGAGCGAAACAAGGAAAAATATAACAACTGCTGCATTATCCTGCTAATTGTCGCATTGATAGTGCTTCTAGTACTCGCCTTCATTGCATAGGTAACGCCACCATCACTCTTACCATCCCCACAATTGCAACACATGTTTTCTCTATTGTCCATCTGTCGTTGTCAGGTTGAGAAAACTCTCCCACAATTATCTCGTTTAGGGACATATAAACAAAATTACGGAACTTGATTGGATTAGGTAAGACCACTCGTGCTTACAATAGCACGACTCCCATACACTACTACAGCTTCCAAGGTGGGACAAAACTTAAATTTACCTCCGAACAACTTTGTCGGATTGTTAAGCAGTCCAAGATACGTTTCCGAACCCAGGAAAAAACAGGAGATACTACGGAATTTTCTCCATTGAATGGTGTTCATTGCTCATTACCTCAACTGTTGATAGATTGTATAAAAGTCGCTGCGATACGATTTTACACGGTAATTTGTTTTATTATAATTTTTTTAAATTTTTCATTTTTCATTTTTTTTTTTTTTTTTACTCTGCTCGTATTTCTCAGCTTATTTTTCCTTTCTTCGCCCCTTATAAAAGTTAAATTCTCGCAAGATCATTAAAAATTTGAGCACCTATAAGACCAACAATAAAACTAAACGAAAAGTATTTGTGAAGCTACTACTAAGGCGTTGTATTGATTTAAGTCGTTCTTTTTAACTGAACTGTGGAGTATCAGTTTATTGCCGCTGTTCTCCAAGCGTATTGCAAGATGCCAACCGATTTTATAGACAAGTTGACTTTTTGTCACATCCATCAGGTAAAGCTGAAGGTAAACACCACATTGTGATTGTTGGTGCTGGCATCATTGGTGTTTGTACTGCTTATTATCTGACAAAGCATCCAGATTTCAATCCGGAAACTCATCACATAACAGTATTGGAATCGAAAAGAGTAGCAGGAGGTGCATCCGGTAAGGCAGGAGGTCTCTTAGCATCATGGGCTTTTCCACAGCAGATTGTACCGCTAAGTTTCCAGCTACATCAAGAACTCAGTGACGAATATAATGGGGATGAAAATTGGGATTATAGGCGGTTAACGACAGTTTCACTAGAGGCGGATGTTCGTTCGACTGGTAAGAGATCGAGGGAGTAGTAGCACAGAAGAGGAGACGGAGGAAGTTGAGAGAGGAATTCCACTGTTCGCCCTTGCCGGAAGGGTCCAAGAAGAATGACGGCGGCGGTGGCAGTAAGAGCAGTGAGGATATCAAGGCTAATAGTATCAACGAGAATAGTAGTCGGACAGCTAACAGGACTAGATCGAAGACGAAGATTGATTACGACGGTGAAGACCTTGACGACGAGGAGGAGGACGATGAGGATGTGGAGACTTCTGGCAACGAGGAGGAGGAGGACGACTACCTGGACGGGATAGGTCCTGATGTACCATTACCATCTGACCTGAACTGGATAAAAAGAGCCTTGTGAGGGACTGGGCAAGTTTAGGTGGCACGGATTCGACTGCGCAGGTACATCCGTTCAAGTTTACGCATTTTCTGTTATCGAAGGCGATGGAAAGTGGTGCGGTGGACCTCATACTGGGCAAAGTGTGTCGTCTGCACTGTTCTGATTCTGGTGAATGTACGGGTATTTCGTATACGCCGACTACGGACGATGACTCGCCTTCGAACACCGTTGTAGATATTAAGAACGCACAGCAAGTGGTTCTGACTATGGGGCCATGGACTTCTAAGATGCTGCTTGACTGCCCCATTTCTGGTTTAAGAGCACATTCCATAACTATAAAACCGAGCACGGGGACTGTTTCGCCGTATGCGATTTTACAGAGTTGAAAATTGGTAGGAATCAATATTTTTCACCCGAGATGTATGCTCGTAAGGATGAAGTCTACATCTGCGGTGAAGGTGACACTTTGTGGAGTTACCCGAGACTTCAGATGCGGTGGAAGTCGTACGTGAGAAATGCGATGAGCTTTATCGATACGTTGCCAAGCTTTCCAACAACCTTTCCAATGGCCATGTTCTAAAGCGCCAAGCCTGTTATTTGCCGGTGTTGAACGTTCCAACGAGCAGTGGTCCACTTGTGGGTGAGACGAACGTTGATGGTCTCTATGTAGCAAGTGGCCATTCTTGTTGGGGTATTAACAACGCCCTGGTACAGGTAAGGTCATGGCCGAATTGTTGCTAGAGGGTGAAGCTCACAGTGCCGATATTTCTGCATTAGATCCAAGTTTGTACTTTGATGCAAGCATTTTAGACTGAGAGGAAAATACGTTACTTGCAGATTGATTCGAAAAGAAGTGGGACTGCTTGGAGTTTGTTTTTCTTTTTTTTTTTAATAGTTAAGTATTATGACAATTACTGTAGAAAGAAAAGAAAAGAAAAAAAAAAAAAAGAAATAAGTAAAAATGGAAAAGCTAGAGTAACTGTGTATTTTATGAAGATATTTCAAGGTTCGATAAGCCCGTCTGTGTTGAACTCTGTTTGGTCGTTTTGCGCATGCATCTTCCATTTATATGTATATGTATATACTATTCTTTTATGTTCCTTAGCTCATTTTTTCTGCAAATTTTTGAAAGCTGCTGAAGCTCCCATGCTAGCGTCCATAACACCCGCATTACGATTCAAGGCATGTAAAACTTGAGAGCGACTGCTACTAACCACCATGTTGTTGGGCGCAGCATACTTCTTAGCGGTATTAGATCCGCCTGATGGTATTCTTGAATTGGGATAAATGGGAGTCATCGGAATTGTTGGTGACGATAAACGTGGCGATGATACTTCCACATTGTTTAATCTATCAACCAATCCTTGATCATCAGCTAATTGCCGTGCTCTAAAGATGGCGTCTACCCAATTTTCATCAGATCCTATGACGGGGATTGTGGATTATCATAGCTATTATTGTTGATACCCTTTGGTAAGGATACGAACCAAATTTTATGATGGTATTTCTCTAAAATGAGAAATCCCTCCCTTGGCTCTCGTAAAATTCAAAATCATACATGGATAGACTGTTGTCCCCGACGTTTGCCATGTAACAAACTCCAGCATCTCGCTGTCTATATTGCAAAGTACCATCTTTTAAAGAGTCAGGAGGCTAGGTTGTTCATCTTTTGGTCTCAATTCGGACTTATGGTCGGTGACTAGCCTCCTGATTAAATCGTTATCAACCCTTTTATAGCTTTGTAATGATATATCGGGGCCTGAGTTATTAAATGGTATTTCAAAATATGCATGGAATCCTGTTTTACAATACCTGGTTCCGACTCTTTCTTCTTACTGGAAGCGGTTGCCGCGAAAGCATTATGGTTAGTTAGGACACTAGGAGGTTGATCAGTATCTAATGATAATTTCGGTGGTGCAGTTTTCGGTGGCGATGGAATTGTTTTCCCGCAGATGCCGTCAGCGGTGCTTGTGTAGGCAACGGTTGACCTGAGGCTGGTTGAGATGTGGCAGGAGGAGCAGAGACATTTATATTGCCCTTCGATGTCTTTGTCACAGGTGGCAATGCCGGTGCCCGAGCAGGCATAGGTACAGGCGCCGTGGTTGGCGGCAATCCAGGATTTTGCAACGGTGGCATATGAGCACCGTTGGAAGTATGGTTGTCATTCCGTACAGGAGGGAAACTCTATTGACTGGAGAAGCGGTTTTGGGCATTGTTGGTTGAATTGGGGCTCTCACAGTACCACCGGGTGAAGGAGTTCTAGTTTGAGAAGTAGGTGCAGTAGGAGGTTTGGTAATAGGTGGATGCGACTGCACTGGGGGTTGCTCAATGGTGGTGCTGTCGGTGGTCTATTAACTGGAGCGGAAGATGCTGTGGTTGGTAAGGAAGAAGATGCAGATTTCGGAATCGGATGGGGGCGATGTTGTGGCAAAGGCAGCGGTGAATGGATCGATTGTTGTGCTGTGGCCGCAGCTGTCGCTGGTGTTGGCTTGTTGGCCGTGAAAGATTTTGTGAGACTTCCGGGTTCCTTGGGCAAAGGTGCCCTCATGCGAGCCTGTAGTTCTGCCTGCTCTTGAATGTGAGCAACAGCCTGCGCTTTTATCATGGAATTACTTCGTATTGATTTGTTACTCTTGTTACTACTACCAGTACCATTCATACTCGCGTTATTACTGATAGGGTTATTGTTGGTCGCAGCTGGTTTAGCATTTTACGACTAACATCGATCTGGTGCGTTTCAATACCCAACCTTCTCCTCCACTCTACAATGCTGCTAGTCGTATTCGCAACTTTGGCCGGCTTACGTCTTCTCTGTTTGGCTAACGGTAGATTGTTGTTACTACTACTACTATTATTATTACGATACTGAAATTCTAGCTGTTGCTGCCTTGGAGGTTGGACCTGCCAAATTCCCTTCCACAGCACTTCCCTGTTATGCCAATCGACTTGTTCAAACCATTTATCTTGCTTGATAGAAGTTAGGTTCGGTCTTTGAGACGGATCTAAGGTTAAAATTCGGCGAACCAACGCCACTACTCCGCCCTTGTGGCTACTCGCCCATGGGTAGTCCAATGCAACAATTTTTCAAAGGTGTGTAATTCATTTTCACCGCGAAAGGGCGGTACACCTTGAATAAATTGGTAGAGCATGCAGCCTAACGCCCAAATATCCGATGCAAACTGACACTGATTGTAAAGCAACAATTCGGGTGAAACATACTCAGCGGTACCAACAAACGACGCTCCTCCTGCAGCATTTTCCTGCGTAACACTCGTCGCAGTACCGAAATCGGTAACCATCAATCGACCGTCTCTATGCAACAAAACGTTTTCAGGTTTAAAATCCCTGTGAATAACTCCTTGTGAATGAATAAACTCTGTGGTATCAATTAACTGTGCAATAAAATGACGGGCACATGGTTCGGAAAATCTACCAACACGATGCAACAGTGTGAGCAATTCACCACCAGCGGCAAAATCAAGCACAAAATACAGATTTTCCTCATCGTGGAAGGTTGAATACAGTTTAATGATACCCGGATGATGCGCTCTCGCTAACAGGTTTAAAGTGTTTTTCTCGATGGTAACATACTTGACTTTATCTTCCTGGATGATATGTCTTTTGGAACAAACCTTAACTGCATAAACACGCTGCGGGTCGCTTCTGTCTACCGCCTTGTAGACACGAGAGTATGATCCGTTGCCCAATTCTTCTTTAAAGACAAAATCGTGTGGAGAACGCTTAATACGAGACGACATAGGTCATTCCAAATTCTATCAGATCTAACAAAATTTTCAATAGCTCTCCTTAACTTACCTGATCCACAATTTATCCTTGAGTGACCCTTGCTTGAGTATTTCTTTTAGTGCCCTAGTGGTCAATCGGGTTATAAATAGTAAAAGGAAAATCAAAGATCGATGGAATGGTGAAGATAAAAGATCAACTAAAAGGAAAACTGAAGTGGTACTAAATTAAAGAGTCCACTTTACCTGTTCAACAAATTTTGATGCTTAAAACACAGAGATTTAATTCCCACCAGAAGATCAATTCAAAAAGAGAGAGATTCCTTACAGGTGCGGCTGCAGCTTGAACTTGTTTTGAGAGTGCTAAGTTTCTTGAGACTTCATGATTTGTTATAGCTTCTCATTCGTACATAGTGACTACGAGATCTGGAATTTTCCAAGACTGAACATACTGGAAACAAAGCTTGATTGGTCTGTAGTAAGTCATCTACACTACATTTCGGCACCCACAGATTATATCCAAGGTACAGTTGGGAACGTCTTATTGTCACGTGTATGTCACGTGGTTTTGTGTCTTTTGGTTTTCCGGAGCTTTCGGTTTTCCGATCAGTACCCAATAATAAGAGACCAAATTATACCGAGGCCATATGCATCTACTTCAAGCTTTGCACATCAGAACAAGAACTACACCGAGAACAACCAACCGTTTCCTTTTTAGCCCTATCAGGCGTCGGACTCCGTAGGGGACATGGTCCTCAGCTAAACTCCCTTGCCAAGATCTTGCAATTCTTTATGTATCAGAATTACCTAATTATCGAATTTCCAAGAATCGTTTGCCTCATCGCGCTATAATTGACGCAATACGATCATCGTCGTCGTTGACATAATTTTGTTGCCATTCGGTAGGATTTTCCTATTCCACCACAGTTCTCATCATCCCTCAAGGGCTGCCAAGGCCCCTCAAGGGTCGGTCTCTTGCTCTACCAATTCCGACTTAGCTCCGAGTAAACTATTAAACACATACATAAGAAGTTCTCTAGTGTTCAGGCTGTAATATAAAAGGATACAGCGAGAAACACAGTTTAACTATCGTAGTCTCTGAGAAAAAGGAACCGACGAACAATGTTTGCAAGAAATGTCAGTGCTACTCTACGTCAAACTCCAAGATTTATCAGTAAGAGAACTAAGGTTACCTTGCCCGAGCTGGACTGGGATTTCGGTGCCCTTGAACCTCATATTTCCGGTCAAATCAATGAATTGCACTACACTAAACACCATCAGACTTATGTGAATGGTTTTAACTCTGCGTTGGACCAATTGGCAGAATTAACTTCGTCCATTGAGAAGGATCCAAACCCAAAGACCTCTAAGAAGATTCTGGGTGTTCAACAGAACTTGAAATTCCACGGTGGTGGTTACACTAACCACTGCTTGTTCTGGAAAAACCTGGCACCTGCTTCTCAAGGTGGTGGTGAACCACCAACTGGCTCATTGGCTGAACAGATCAAGCAACAGTATGGCTCCTTGGACAAGTTGCAGAAAGTTACTAACGCATCTTTGGCAGGTGTCCAGGGTTCAGGTTGGTCCTTCATCGTCAAGGACTTGGATAGCGGTGGCAAATTGGATGTTGTTCAAACTTACAACCAAGACACGGTTACCGGTAACCAGATTCCACTAGTGGCTATTGACGCTTGGGAGCATGCTTACTACTTGCAATACCAAAACAGAAAGGCAGAGTACTTCAATGCCATCTGGAATGTTATTAACTGGAAGGAGGCTGCCAAGAGATTTGAAAGTGCTTAAGGGCCTCCACAGTAAATGTGTTTAACAGTTAATATTCGAGAAATATATATATATATGTATATATATATATGTGTGTGTATGTAACGGAGTGAAAAATTTCAGCTCATCTCAATAGACCGCATCCCATCGCATCGCATCGCATCGCATCGCCTCTGACTGAGCTGAGAACCACAGGGTGTCGGAGATTCATAGTAGCATCTATGTCGCAGCTTCATCATTATTTGACTTTTCCCAAGCGTCCCATCACTCGCGATGGGTACTTACCAGAAATCCAGAAATTGTTAAGTGCAGGTGTTCCTGCAACCTATACATTGGAACAAATCGCGGCTTTTGAACAGGGTAGAGAGGATGAGGATGATCCTGATGTTTCCAACACGACCCCATTGCATGTGATGGCAAGATCGCTACCGCGGGATTTGAGTGAGGTTGAGGAACAAGTGGTGCTTGATATAATGAACGTTCTGTTTGAGTACGGTGCAGGGTGGAATTTTATCGACTATGAGCAAAAGACAATTGGCGATCTTTTACTTGAAAATGGGCAGTCGAGGGATGGACTGTTGTACTCACGTCTGGTAGATGCTGGGGTTAGTGCTGAACTGCTACTTAGGAAAATCAACGGTGGTGAAATTGAGTTTATTGAGGAACCGGTAGGTGCTGTCGAGGAAACACCCGCTGAGGAGGGTGCTGTGGCACCAGATGTTCAGCAAGATATTCCTCAAGATGCTTCACAGGTTGCGCCTAGTGCTTCTACAGATCAAAAGTCATATTTAGAGTCCAAATTGGAATATACTAAGGATTCCTTGGTTACAGATGAGAATAGAGACGGAGTAATGATGGATTGGGAAACTGCTATTATGGAGAAGGCGGCAGAATCCATCTGTGCCACTGAAAATGCTACTGTGATTAGCATTGGCTTTGGTATGGGTATCATTGACACCGCTATTCAGTCTCGCCATCCGAAAACTCATTATATCTGTGAAGCGCACCCTGACGTCTTGAAAAGATGAAAGATGAGGGTTGGTATTCTAAACCTGGTGTTGTCGTGCTAGAAGGAAGGTGGCAAGATCGTTTGAATGAATTGCTAGATATGGGTGAGGTGTTCTTTGATGGTATTTACTATGATACTTTCAGTGAATATTATGAGGACATGTTGGAACTTTATGACGTTATAGTTGGGTTGTTGAAACCAGGCGGCGTTTTCTCTTTTTAATGGCTTGGGTGCAGATAGACCACTTTGTTATGATGTTTACAAGAAGATTGTTGACTTGGACGTATCTAACTATGGTCTTCGTTGTGACTACGATGTCCTTCCTGTGGGTAAGCGTAATTGGGAAGAAGTGAAAAGATCGTATTTCAATTGTGACTACTATTATCACCCCGCATATCATTCGGATAGAAGCCTAAAATTGCTGTGTATATTAGTCTATTGGCAAGGTTGACAAGGTTTTAGTGTGGTCTATCGGCTCCAAAGGTCTATTAATAAACCTTGTAATTCCATGAAATAAAGACTCTATATAATGTTGAGTTAATCAAATAGTTCAAGAGAGAAGACGCACCGACTTTGTGGGGAATTATCATGATGGAAAGAAGGCACGATAATTTTGCAGGCTGATGAATCGAGGGATCTCTTCGATATGAGCTGTGTCACATTTGGTGTTATTGAAACGCAATAACCAGCGAAATTTGCTAGATTCAGAGGTATACGATTCATCTGGAGTCCCTAATAATGGCGAAAACCACTAGATGGCAACTTTGATTATTGGGATGAAAATCAATTATGTTAAAACTTAAAAGTTTATTTGTCATTCTAATCAGGCTTATGCCAAATAAAGGTGGGAAAAGTTTGAGACCAGATTACCTTTCTCTGGTGTGGTCAATTTATGGTCTATAATGTCCTGGGAAATTAAAATGTAAATGATGTAAATATGCCAGTCAAACGACTCAATGTAAGTGAAGAACGAATGCCGAATCTTCGCAGAATAGGCAAACTTGATACCAATAAATCGTAATTTTCTAGTTTTAGTTCATTTTTACCGCTCGTGAATAGTCTAGATAAGCAATTAGCACAAGGTTGAAACGCCAACCAACAACAGCGAAGCATAGAGAAAATATAAATATAGGTAAACGAATTTCTCTTTTTCTTCTTTTTTTTCTTTGTTCTCTTCCTACCTGAGAGCGGTATTTAATGTCTTATTCGCAGTAGGAACCTACCACACAGATAACCATTTTGCCCTCGAGAAACTAAGTTGCTGTCAATAATAGAAATTTGAACATTGAAACAAAATCACATTTATATCTAACGATAAAATAAAGCGTGAATTTCCAAACTCCAGCGTCTTCACTATTTTTTTCATCCATAGAAAGTCCAAGTTCCCGTTATTTGTTGTATTATTCGATTTAGTATGGTTTTAGATGCTAGCCTTAAGCAGCAAAAAGAGTGTGACTGCTATGATTGTTGGCCGTCATGGTGGGCATTATAAACCCTCACGGATATGCTATAATAAGGAAACTTTTATAAAGTAGATGGATCGTCGGCTCAGTAAATTTTATTTCAATTTTTCTGATGTCACAGAGATAGAATTCGTAAAAATCGACCATCCACTTTAATCCAGAGCTATAACTTTGTTAACATTTCAGTGGAAATACTCAAAATCTTCAAGATATGCGAATTCAAAATTGAAGATACATGTCGGCATTATTCATTAGTTAATTCTGACTTACTGCAGCAAGAATATTCTGCAGGGAATTTTTCCAATTTACTGAATGGGATAGCTAAAGGCACTTTGATTTTTTTTTTCTAAAAAAAAAATCATTCAACTCTGGGCAGAAATTTCATTAAAACAAAACGGCAGTCCTGTCGCAGCATTTCAGAGAAATATTTCTCAAACGTACCAAGAAAACTGAATTTGTAAATCGGATCGTTAACGAACACTTATCATTCTTAATAGGAAGGGAGGGAAATCAAATTCTCAACCATATCGAATATCTAGTATCACAATTTGCAATTAACATGGAAATTCTGGGGATTTAAAGTTTAGTTATTGGATTTAAAGGGAATGTCAGTAATACATGCCCAAAGGATTCTATATGTGAGAATTGAAGCAGCCCTCATTGATTGGTGACGTTGTGATAAAAGATATCTCAACAATGAAAGGTTATATTTAAATGGCGATAATTTCCAACCATTAGTAGTTTCGAAATACCTGTAAATTCAGATCAAAAATGGTGACTTCAGGATGTGAGCATGAATTGACATTTTAAACAACCTAGGGCTTAATCTCATGTGCCTCTTCTGTTTTCTACTTTCAATAATTTTTGAGTTGTAAAAGCTTGAGGTTTCAGTCTCTCAAGGCAAGAAGAAACCTAATTTTTTTGTTCAATGTGAAGAATTTGAAGAGAATTTTGACCAATCTCGATTTGAAAGTTAGTTTCTTGTCACTCGTGGATGAGGGAAAATGATATTCTTTGTATAGACTCCTTCATTTGTCAACATTAAATGGATCATATTTAGTTCGTCAGTCTTTTCTAGAATCAAGGTGACATGTAAGCAGTTAACGACGAGAAGGACCTTATGTTGTTATATAACTCCCACTGAAGGAAACTTTCTAGCGCTTCATCACTCGTGGTCCACCCTCTATATCTGATGGTTATCTTGTGACCAATATGATACTTATAATCCCTTCCTAAACCGTAAATGTGTACCTTTATTTGTTGGAGTTATGTCTTTCATTCTTTCTTCCTGCTTTGTTTGTTTCAACGAGTTTAACGTTGATTTATAAACACAACTTCTTTTACCTCTAAAATTGGGCAACTTACAAACTTGTGTGAAGTTCTGTTCATCTGATAAAACAGCCCTAAATTAGAAGTTTATCAAGGGACACATAGACCTTTCGCAATTGGGTTAGTGTGTAAGAGTACTCTCAAAATGAGTTCTGGGTTAGTTAGGACCCAAGTGGCTCGTACTGGTCGAGAAAATCAAGTCTATTCAGTGCACACTGGTGCAAGAATCGTTGCTGGTTGTGTGTGTTTATCCCAGGATAAACAGTATGTGCTAATGATCTCTTCGGCTGCCAAGAAGGAACGTTGGATTTTTCCCAAAGGTGGTGTTGAGAAGGACGAAGAAAGTTTTGTATGCAGTGCAAGACGAGAGACTTGGGAAGAAGCAGGTTGTGTTGGTGATATTGTAACTGAACTAGGTACGGTTGAAGATATGAGGCCGCCCAAGAAATGGAATAAGAATATAAAAGCCTTTGAACAATCTGAAGGTGATATTATTCAACATCCGCCAAGATCGGAATTTCATTTCTATGAGATGCTTGTTTCAGAGCTTGTTGAAAACTATCCTGAAAAGCATAAGCGTGATCGGAAATGGTTTAGTTATGTTGATGCTAAGAAACAGTTAATTGCTGCCGAGAGGCCGGAATTGCTAGAGGCATTGAATAGATCAAGTATCATCAAGGACATATAATATTGGGATAAAATAAAAGATCGGGAAAAGAAAATTTAAGAAGAAAAGAAATGTTGTGCTTCCTCTTTATATACTTTTTTTTCTTTTGTTATTTTCGTTATTGTTTAAGTAGTCAAATACCACCAGGTCCACCTAGGAAGCCCGCCATCATGTCCTGGAGAAGGTTCGACTGCTTTTGGCAATTATTCCAAAATATTCTTGACCTAAAAATTCCAATTCGTTGGAATATTTTTGACTTGAACCAGAGTAGTGATCTTTTAAATTCAAGAACAATTCTTTGTTTTGGTTTGGCAAGTAAGCAGCAATAGTTGCAGGAAGTTTAAGTCTGCAATTTCACTAAAAAATAATTTGAACCCATTTTTATCAAAAGTTTCCACCTGTGGATGAAATTGATCGATAAACAATTGCAGGAAAAGTTCTTTTGCTTCATATGCCCATGCTAAATTGGAGATAAAAGGTAGCTAAATATCAACCTGCTGAAATAGTCACCTATACTATTAGCATCATTTTCCTGCTTAAACCAGTCCCATAACAACTCAACATATTTCAATAGTGAGTCGTGAGTACCCAACATCAAGTATCTTTCAGCTTCGTAAACGTATCCACCTTCGATGAATTTAGAACCAATGACGTTGTGTAAAGAAGGGTCTCCAAATTTGAACTCACTGAACTTAATTGACCAATTGTTCATACCTGTAATTACATCTTTCAAATTAGGTTCGGAGGCGTCTACAGCCATTAGAAGTTGAACCAACCTTGACACTGAAGTTTCGTTTACATTAATTTGTGCCAAATCATAAACTTCTAATAGATAGAAGATTAAATCCGTACCTGAACCACCTTGGCCTGCTTTTAAAAAGATAATGAACCCTGTGTAATCAAGTCAATTGCATCTTGATAGGATTTAGATCTCACGTATCGATTAGCAATGGTTCTCAATGTCTGATGGGCTTCGTAGAAATCACCAGCTTCAATTTTAATTTGGAAACGTTGTAGTGTTCTTTGTAACTTAACATTCACTGAACTCATTATCTATGCTACCGAAAATATTTGAAAGGCCTTATTGGTGGTTTAAACCTGAACAAAACTTGTATTTTCTTATGATGATACTGATATACAAAGTATATGAAAAAAAAAAAAAACTCTTGCGCTGTACTATTCATCACTCACACTGCAAACACAATAACAAAAAAAAAAAAAAAAAGTGATAAGAAGGTCGATAATGGAGGTCATTGGTGGTGCAACGAAAGGTCATCAGAGAGCTATTCAATTGATTGATGAGAACAAGAAGTTTCATCAAGGTGCGTTGACTTATTTTAACAAATGTATTAATGATCGTGATGTTGGATTGGATTATCATGTTATATCTGTTTTGGATCTCAATCTAGCGGCAAATCTACGCTTTTAAACCATTTATTTAATACAGATTTTGATACTATGGATGCTCAGGTAAAGAGACAGCAAACGACTAAAGGTATATGGTTAGCTCACACGAGAAAAGTAAATACGGCACAAGAGTTGGATGAACCTGTTTCAGATTTATTTGTTTTGGATGTGGAAGGTTCTGATGGTGCTGAAAGAGGTGAAGATCAAGATTTCGAGAGAAAAGCGGCTCTCTTTGCTATTTCTGTGTCTGAAGTCTTGATTGTAAACATGTGGGAACAACAAATCGGGTTATACCAAGGTAATAATATGGCACTACTAAAACTGTTTTTGAAGTAAATCTCTCATTATTTGGTAAGAATCACAGTGGTCATAAAGTGTTGTTGTTGTTTGTTATTAGGGATCATGTTGGTATTACACCTTTAACCAGTCTAAGGGAATCTCTAGTTACAGAATTGGAAAAAGTTTGGTCAGAACTAAATAAGCCGGTTGAATGTGAAAACTCCTCTCTTTACGATTTTTCGATTTAGAGTTTGTCGGGTTAGGTCATAAGCTTCTACAAGCAGACCAATTCCAAGAGGGTGTTAAGAGGTTGGGAGATTCATTTGCATTGAAAAATTCAAATCCTTATTATTTCAAACCACAGTATCATCATAATTTACCATTAGATGGGTGGATTATGTATTCTGAAAATTGTTGGGAACAAGTAGAAAATAATAGAGATCTCGATCTTCCCACTCAGCAAATTTTAGTAGCAAGGTTTAAAACCGATGAAGTGGCGAAAGAATCTCTAGATCTATTTTACTCCAAATACAGTGGATCTGTGGATCAAATTATGGATGATATGGAAAAATTAGGAGAAGTTCTGAAGAATTTGAAGGAAGAGTGTTTGAAATATTACCATGAACGCGCCTATCGTTATGCCGAACCTGTGTATTTGGAGAAAAGGAGTGAGTTAGCTGCTAGAATCAAAACAGAATTTGGGAAGACCTTAGGTCAATCTCTGGATCAATTATCAGGATATTTGATGCAAAGGTTACAAAAGAAGTTTTGGATAAAAGAACCAGCACTTGTCATTCCAAGAGAGAACAAACACATTGGAAAAATCTGTAAGGGAGGAATATCTGTCAGCAGTATCCTATTTCCAGAAACTAGAATTATTAGGGTCTATAGAAGAAATCCTTCAAAACTTCGAAGAACAAATTGACACTAAGATAAAGCAATTGAAAAATGATGAAGTTAATAGTTTAATTGCCCGTGTCAATAAGACTATCACTTTGAGGGTAAAGGAACAAACTATTCATTATTTATCAAATCCTGAAACAGATACTTGGGATAAAATTTTAGATATGTTTCGGAAAACTGTTCAATTATCTTTGTCCAAGTATGAGATTTCCGAAGGCTATTATGATTTCCAAGTTGGTTTTACCGAAGAAGAAAATGTTTCTATCTATAAGAATATTTGTTCTAAAGCATGGCATGTGCTAAACGTTACTGTTCATGATTATTTAAAACCTGACACTATTGTTAGCATCTTAAGAGATAGATTTGAAACTAAATTCAGATATGATGAGGATGATTCGCCTCGTCTATGGAGAAATGAAGATGAGATTGATCGTGCTTTCCGTGTTGCTAAAGAGCATGCATTGGAGGTATTAAATGTTCTTTCTTTGCTGCTACCTCAGATCATGTGGAAATTGTACCGGAATTTGGTGAAAATGACCATGGTGAGGATGATTATTATGAAGATGAATTGGGAATTCAACATTCTCGTCACTTCGCTCATATTCTCAATGAATTGCAAAAGAAAAGGTTTTGCAACAATTTAGGAGACAAATTAATTTGACGGTGCTGGACTCCAAGAGATCAATCATTAAGACTACAACGGCAATTCCAATATGGATGTATATCCTTGTTGTCGTTCTCGGCTGGAACGAATTTGTGATGGTGTTACGTAACCCGCTGCTAGTTACACTAGTATTGTTGATTGGTGTTGGACTTATCTTCATCAACAAATTTGGTCTTTGGGGCCCAGTATTAAATGTTGCTCATAATACTGTCGATGAAGTTAGAGTTACTGTTAAGGAAAAGTTGAGAGCGATTGTGATGGATGAAGATGAAAAACGACAATTGATTGGTATGGCGGGTAAAGAAACCTATGAACTAAGGGACATGGCTGATTCAGATAATGAAAAATCGAAAAAGCAGAATAGGAGTTCTTTTAGAAGCGGGCAAGATTGTTGACTTGCCTCTTTTCCTTTTTTATCATTTATTTATTTTATTTTGCATGTTTTGTAGATATATTCGTAGTATACAAATATATTTAAAATTAAGAATGATTCATACTGTTGGAAATAGTTCGTATTATGTCGCTAATGGAGAAAGTCGAATCGCTTTTGAAAGATGGGAAACTGAACGAGTGGGCCGTTGGGGTAATAAATGATGATAGAGTCTTCGTCAGTTCGAATGCCTCGAATGAGTCTGGGTTAATATTTTGTTTCGTCCCGTTGCATGGTGATCCATTTTAATATTCATTTCAAATTTGATTGAGCAGTGCAAAACCAGGGGTTCGTGGGTGAGTCTGCTTTCCAGATACAAAGTGATCTTTTTCTAGGGTTGGTTCGATTTTGATTTTCAGTATGCTGGATAATGAGATTACATTTGAAGTATCTGTTGCTTCATTGCAAGTTCGATTGAAGGCGCCTACAATCGCTATAAACCCTGGATTAGTAGGTAGACTGTATCAGAAAGTTCTGGAACATAATTTAAAGAGAGTTTCTGTACTTCAAGGTATTTCTGATGACCTTTTGAGTCTTGTAAATTCTAAGGACAAGGCTATAGAATATCTTAGTGAAAATGTGCAAGAATTGGGAGGTGAAAGATAGTTACCAAATGGGCACCTCGGGGATCTTACAATGCTAAATCTTTGGAAAGATATTCACCTCCTTTAGAACTTTTAGTCTGTTTAGACGATTCTGAGGATGTTATGCAAACAGCAGAATCGTTATTAAAGTTGAAACCATATTTCCGCAACTATACAAGGTCTCCGTCTAGATCTCCTCGTAAGAGATATAGAGATCTAGGAGCGACGAATTTGTCCGATAGGCTACGAAAAGAACACGCCCAATCTACTGTTCTGAGTCCACCAGACACTCAAGTCTTCAAACGTACGATTAGTGAATCACCGAGCAAAAGGCAGAAATTCGGGAAAGTTAAAGTAACAAAAGAGTGAAAAGTTCCGGTAATTGCCAAGTGATGCTAACTACATTGAGCGGTAAGCCCCTCCCACCGTCGACTAAGTGAGTCTAATCTTCTGAATTCCTGGTCACCGCTGTTCGCCAAGAGAAACGTTAATACTTCTTCCCAAAACCTAATGAACAGAGTTGCTTCTTGAGGTGTGGTGGGTACTTCTAGCAGAAAAGGCGGTAATTCCTTCCAATCTGATTGTCTCATTTTAGATTTTTGGAATAGTGGTCCAAACACAGATATCCAAAAGTGTGGAATAAAAAGAAATCTCTCGAAGATTTAATAAATTATTCTTCGAATAATCGATTAATTCAAGCTCAGCCTCATATTCTTCTCTCATTGCGTGATCCACTGCCTCTATCACCGTATCGTACACTTCATTATAAATCATACTCATTAATTCGTGAAACTGTAATACAGAATGTTGATTTGTACATGCATTTTGTTGCAAAGGATCGTGGGCCCCGAATCTTGAAAGATTTTCCTCGTACGCTTTAGAAGAAATTAACTGTGCTGACATCCCCTTTCTGAACGATACTGTAAGAACTTGTTCAGTCAGCGCCTTTAGGCAAAGGTTTTATCGTTAGACATTAATACGACAAAGCATTCTAGTCTGTCCTTGAAATACAAACAACAGTCCAAAATTGCATCATCCTTAATACAGTTGGAATCTATGGTTTGTCGGAGTTTTTGTCCCATTATTCCTGAGTCGAGGTTGGCTAAATTTCTATAGATCCAATCGTTGGCCAGTCTAGCTAAATGAGCTACTTGTCTTTTACCTCCATGCTCGTCCCTTACTGTTACATCATGTGATGAAACTTTTAATCCATCTAATTCCTGCATCACCGTGCTGGGAATTATAATCTGGTGATGGAAGCGTTGTGACAAACTTCTCAGTGTCTCTAAGGTATTCAAATGCGAAACGACAAAATTTGTGTCCACTACAAATACAGTTCTTAGTTTTGTGGGTACCATCATGGGAAGCTAGAATCAATTTGTTCTCTGGATCGCGGCAGTGTGCCCTCGGGTTCCAAAACATCTGAACTCCGGCGATCCGACAAGTAATTGGAGACTAGTTCTATACTTTGATCATCCATATCTAACATCGGTAAATCTTCATCTTCACCAGTAATCTCATATTTTGTCTCCTGCGAAGGTTGGGATGGCTGCAGCGGGGATGGTGATGTTGGCTGGTATAGCTTATCAATATCTGCAACGGTATACTTGAAAGCATTTTTGTTCTGTGTTTGTCCTGCTTGTTGGTCATTGTTAAATCGTTTTTGAAAATTTGATGCAGACTTATTACCTCCGCTAGCATGAATAGAGGCCAACCCCATAACGTGAGTTTATAGAGCTCTAAAGCCTGACTTTTATCCGAGCAAATACCTAATTATGGTCATCAACAATAGTAACGCTGTACTTTTGAAGTATGTCAGGTTTATTCTAATTTTGTCATTATTCACGAAACTTAAAGAGCGGCATGGCAGCATTATAAGGTAGTTCTTTATTCAGGAGGCCTCAGGGAGGTTGGTTTTATTGCTCACCGATTTTGTAGAGTCTTTAGCACATATTTTCACCAGATGGGAAGTGTTATCTTGGAACCCATGTTGTTTTTTTTTTTGTTTGTTTGTTTTCTCTAAAAATTCATAACCACTGATGGACCTAAGATTAGTTTTCTTGTATAAAACTTCCTGGGAACTAAAAGTGCCTCTTATCAAATGGCTGAATTCAAAACGATTGGAAACTTAATTTCAAAACTCATTATTAAACATATCATCAGGTATGTCGAAAATTAAATTGTTTTTACTAATAGTAAATGATTCTCAGCTTGAAGATGGTGGCAACTAGACTGGTAAAATATGTTTACTATTCGTTTGGGATTATTCCATATCAGAATTAAAGCTCTCAAAATCTTGAATACCCAATTCGCTAACTTTGGCGGAGATGTGACAATATCAGAAGTCCATGATCTTTGTAATTGGATTAAGTATCATAGTATTCTTTATCTACCAGGTACCATATTAAAGCGAGCCGACTCAAGAGATAATTAAATATGTAGTTACTAATGTATAACATACGCAGTATGCTTGCTGCAAACTTATAATAGCCGCTCAGCAAGTACGCCAGGGTCTCCAAGCGAAACGCGAAAGACCGGTTTTAATTGACAAAAATCCAGACAGAGCATATCTGAAAAATTCGTAACAGTCACCCGAAAAGGTTAAGACTATCTCGAAACATATAAACAGGAAGAAAGATTATACTAACTATTATAATATATAGCTATAAGATTAGTGGAGCAGCAATTAAAGTGGTAGAGCGACAATCGACCCAAGACAAGGGCTAATCTCTTCTCTTCTTTTTTAGCCTTCTATCCCCTTCGACCAATTAATCCCAGCTGTCATTGAGCGCCTGAAATTCTCTATGGGCGTCTCCTACTGCTATTTTTGTGGTATACCTGCTTTGAAAACCATCAGAATTAAGTGACTTCTATCATTCAATTTGCTTCTCAAAACGTCATAACCACCTAAACAGTATCATGCGAGATCTTTACCGCTTCACCAGCGCCTTCAGCCGAGACCCATGTAATTGAAATCGAACTTTGGAAAATAGAAGCTTTAGAGAAGTACATTGAGCGCTCCTGATCAATCGAAAACTCTCCCACACAATTGCATTCCAACTACTCACACAGCTCATAATAATTGATTTCATTTTTAAAAAATTTTTAGTTTGTTTTAGTATATGAAGACAGAGAAAAAAGGAAATTAAAACTTTCATTTCCCCAGTCTTAACGCAAACGACGGGCTTCACGTTCAGATTCCATTAGAACCAAGACGTCATTTTCTCTGACTGGACCTTTAACGTTTCTAACGATGGTACGAGAAGTGTCGTCAAGGAATTCAACACGAACCTGAGTGACACCACCACGGGAACCGGTACGTCCTAGAACCTTGATGACCTTAGCTAGAGTGACTGGGGTTTTCGTATCCATCTTTGCCTGGTTTAGCTAATGGAGTTAGTCGAAAAGAAAACTAGCGAAGAGAGGAAGTTTAAAATGTTAAGTTGCGAAGTCTGACTGGAGGTGAAATTTTTTTCACACAATGTTTGGTGGAATCGACGATGGTGAAAAAGCGAAAAAAAATTGTTTGCGTGGTCTCTTTGAACGAACATGGCAGGGTAAATTAAAATTCGTGAGGAAAGTAGTCAAACGTAATACTACTCATTTTTCCGCTGGCTTTGCGAACCGAATTTCCTTGTTCTGATGAAGCGCACTAGTTCTTCTTCTGGAAGGTTGAGCATATCCCGGATTTCACTAACAAAGTTGGACATTTCCTCGGTGTCATTATGGAAGCTTGTCTGTAATTCCTGGAATAGATTTTGGTATTTTTCTGATAGCTCTTTGACAATCTTGAGGTTCAGTTCCTTATTGATAATGTTCATTTTTCTAAACAATTCGTTCGAGAATAGGGTAATGGAACTATAGATTTGTTCTTGCAATTTATCTGTAAAGGCATTGTTGAGACTAAACGGTGTTCGATTAGAGGAGGGAGCTACAATAGTGGTTGAATCATAGCTCGTGTTGCTTGTGTCGATATTGTTATTCATGATGGGAATCTCAGTAGTGGCTGGCGGGGCTTCATTTTGTATTGGTTCAAGTGTTGGTGCAGATGCTGTCTCTTTGACAGCTTGATGTATTGGTGATCCTTCTTGAATCACAGGGAGCTTAGGGGACTCTGGTTCGCTGGCAGATTCCGTAGAAGGTTTCAATTTTTAGAGGGTGGAGCTTTAGGTGGATGCATTTGTTGTTTTTTCGAATTTTGTTGGATCTGGATCATATTTTGGTTTGGGAGTGCTTGAGCTTTTGGCTGTTACGAAAGGCTTGCTTGTCTTCTTGTTACTTCTCTTTGTATTTTGGTATATCTTGGGAAGGGACGTCAATTACAGGTTTGAAATTATTCAGTTCTCGTTGTCTTTTCCTTTTTCCGTGGGATGGTGAAGTTCCAAAATTGTATCCAAGACGTTAATATCCTTCTTGCCGATAGATTTGACATATGTATTTGCGGAGGGAAGTGGTGGTGGTTTAGAAGATTTTCCACTGGTGGATCCTTCCACAACCTTATTGTTGTCGATGTTTTTATTATCAAACTTGGTGATTATTAAAGATGGTGACCTTTCTGCTACTGTACGGCTTTCGACTTCTTCAATTGTAGCATTTTGTGCAGTAGTTTCTTCAGCAAATTCTTTTTAAGAGTTCCAATGTTCTACTGGTCTCTCTGATCATTTTCCTCTTCTGTGCTAATACTAGTGGTGATGGTTCCTCATGCTCTATACCCTCGGCGGCTAATGGAAAATTGTTTTCAATGGTACATTCGGGTGTTATCCGAGTTCTCACTTCTTCTCTAGTACCTTGCAAATCAGATAAAAGGTTGCTATCCCATTCATCAGTTCTAATTTTTCCATCGGACTGCTCCGGTGTTGCTAGTTGGCTATTTTCGCTTAGAGCCCTATGTGAAGAATCTTGAATTGAATCACCCCTTCCTCATCTTCTTCAATGTGGTTTAGAAATAGAAATGTTTGCACTTCGCTTATCTTCCGATATTTCGTTACCTTGGTATAAAATTGTTCACAAGCATTTTTGTCCTCTGATTGTAACTGAAACCATTTAGTTTTCCGGAAAATACTCAGCCAAGTCCTATCAGGAGATTTAATACGACTTGAATCCTTAACTTTTATCCTGATACAACCTTTTAATGTCTTAACTATGTCCACATAACGCCTATCAAGTTCTAAAACAATCCCTCACTGTCCCACAAGTATATGCCATCACTTAGGGCCTGTACGTAGCAATATTCTTGGTTTTCAAATTTTTCCCGATTTAAATTTATTGGACCCATTGGCATTCCCAACATTGGTACCGTAGCTGATGTTGTCTACTCTTAATACATTTTCCAATTGTGTTCCATATTTTTGCCAAACGAAATTTGTCACTTGAACGTGATTGCGTCTACCTCTGAAAGGATATTCAAGAGATCCAAAATTGCCTCGTTTTTGTAGGTTCTTGTGGCCATAATATGGGTGCCATCACCACTCCAGGCCTGTCATTGTGCTTGCGTGGGAAACAATTGGATAATAGTTCCAAAAGATAATTTCCTAGTTGGAAGTCTTTAAGATGATCTAAAACAAACCCAATTCTAGAGTTAAAATTTTCCCTGATTATCTGAATAAGTGCTTTCTTCGTTCCGGGTATTTCGTACATGATTCTCAATAAAAGCGCTAAATGTTTCCAGGAACAGTAGCTGTTCATATTCAATCCTTCTTCTAACAAAATGATAATATTTTACAATCTTTACTAGTGGTAATCTTAAATTTGAACTTAATATCCTTTATAATGTGTTAGCATAAACTCCTTTTCGCATTGAAATTAGTACTAAAATAACAAAATGGGTATCTTGTCTATCTCTCACGAACCATTAACATGTATGCAAATGATTGATGGATCAGTTTTGCATTTAGAAATTTGATAAACAGGTGGAGAATACCATATAAAATTTCAAGTTTCTCACAAGGTTCTTCTGTCATCAACTGAACTAGCGATATTAATTTGGTAGCATTAGATTTCTCAAGCTTACATTTTCTCACTGCTTCTTCGATCTTATTATCTTTCAGAGATTCGTTGAATAACCCACATATAAGAGCTTTCGCCTTTTCCTCGAATCCAGACATACTGCACTCGTCGAATTTTGTATTTGATTTTGATAAAAGATAAGTGTTAAGCAGTTGTTTAAATTTATTTTGCCGCCGAGCGTTATTCTGCGTTTCCATTCTAGTATCATTCTATACGAACGTTTCAAAGGATTTTTCCATCTCTTCTCTAGCGGAAGAAACAAGAAGATATTGAGCAATACGATTGTCATTAACTTTCTTCGAAGCACCATATCATTAATCAACTTCTTAGTTATGTCTGATGTGGATGCGTTGAACAAGCTGTTTACCAGCGTTGGTTTTGAAGAACCTAAGGTTAAAGAAATTGTTAGAAATAAGAAACTTTCAGAATCATTGTATGACTTAATCAAAGAGGCACCTGCTGACACTCAATGGGAAAAAGTACTAGGGGTCAGATACAGAATTTGGCTACTTTTTCAAAGGGTGAGTCACTTCCGAACTCCAAATTAATTGTAGATGGGATTACCAATAAGGAACTGAAGACAAATTTGCAAGTCGAGGAAGCCTACAAGTATGTAAAGGAGAATGGTGAAAATGCTACGAAGCAGGGATTAAATGAACATGCAGGTGTCGGTGTAGAGGTCTCTGATGAGCAAGTGAGAGCAAGCGTAGCAAAATATATTAAAGACAATAATGAAAAATTGTTACTGAACGTTACAAATTGGTTCCAGGCATTATGGCTGATGTTAAAAATTACCTGAATTGAAGTGGGCTGATCCTCGTTCGTTTAAACCTATTATTGATGACGAAGTTTTAAAGTTTTAGGACCTAAGGATGAAAGAGACACCGTGAAAAAAGAAAGAGAAAAAGCCTAAGCAGGCTGCAGGTAGTAATGATACTTCCAAGAAAGAATCCAACCCTGGTCCAAAAGAACTATGTTTAATGAGGGGTTCTTGGGTGATTTGCACAAAGTGGAAGACAATCCACAGAACAAACCTGAACACTTGGCAAACCATTTGAAAGCTACTCAGGGATTAGTGCATACGCGTTTCCCACCAGAGCCGAACGGTTACTTGCACATTGGTCATTCTAAAGCCATTATGGTTAATTTTGGCTATGCTAAGTTTAACGGTGGTCACTGTTACCTGAGATTTGATGATACAAATCCAGTAGCAGAAGCGCCAGAGTATTTCGACTCCATTATTAGAATGGTCAGTTGGCTTGGATTCAAACCCTGGAAAATTACTTATTCTAGTGACTATTTTGATCAGTTGTACGAATTAGCGGAAAGGTTAATTAACAAAGGTAAAGGTTACGTTTGTAATTGTGCTGCTGACGAGATTAAAGCAAGTCGTGGTATTAAGCCAGATGGTACTCCAGGTGGTGAAAGACATGCTTGTAAACACCGTGGTAGATCTGTGGAAGAAAATTTGACTGAATTCAGAAAAATGAGAGATGGACACTATAAGCCGGGTGAGGCGATTTTGAGAATGAAGCAAGATTTATCTTCACCAAGCCCTCAAATGTGGGATTTGATTGCTTATAGAGTCTTAGATGCCCCACATCCTAGAACTGGTAACAAATGGAAAATTTATCCAACTTACGACTTTACACACTGTTTGGTCGATTCTTTTGAAAACATTACTCATTCTTTATGTACTACAGAATTCTACCTTTCCAGAGAAAGTTATGAGTGGTTGTGTGATCAAGTAGATGTCTTTAGACCTACTCAAAGAGAATATGGTCGCCTAAACATTACTGGTACTGTCCTGTCTAAAAGAAAGATTGCCAAGTTGGTAGATGAGCATTATGTTAGAGATTGGGATGACCCTAGATTGTTTACTTTGGAAGCTATTAGAAGGCGTGGGGTTCCTCCAGGAGCCATCTTGTCTTTCATCAACACTTTAGGTGTCACTACTAGTGTTACAAACATTCAGTTGGTTAGATTTGAAAGCGCTATTAGAAAGTACTTGGAAGATACAACACCTAGATTAATGTTTATCTTGGATCCAGTGGAGCTCGTGGTGGATAATGTTTCAGAAGCTCATGAAGAAGTGGTTAGTATTCCATTTAGGCCAGGTACCCCAGAATTTGGTGGAAGAGAAGTTCCCTTCACAAAGAGAATTTTCATAGATAGGTCTGATTTCTCAGAAGACGTTAGTGATAAAGAATTCTTTAGGTTGACCCTGAACAACCTGTGGGATTGATTAAGGTTCCACATGCATTGATTTATAAGAGCTTGGAAAAGGATTCTGATGGTAAAATCACCAAGATTCATATGCATTATGATGTCGAAGGCAAAATTAAGAAACCAAAGACTTACATCCAGTGGGTACCACTATCAGAAAAATTCCACTCTCCGGTTAAAATTGCCGAAACAAGAGTTCACAATGCTTTGTTCAAATCTGAAAATCCATCTGCCCATCCTGAAGGTTACTTAAAGGATATCAATCCTGATAGTGAAATTGTTTACAAGAATTCTATTGTTGAACACAATTTCCATACAATTTGGAAAAATCACCATGGGAGGTGGATTCTGTTAAAAATTCTGAATTTTACGTTAAGGAAGATCCCAAGAGTAAAGAAGTCTGTAGATTCCAAGCAATGAGAACTGGTTACTTTACTTTGGATAAAGAGAGTGAAGATAACAGAATTGTATTGAATAGAATTGTCACCTTGAAAGATGGCTCGAAATAAAGAAACTTGTCCGACGCATGTAAAATCTTAGTTGTTTGTAGACTATTTAATCTATACAGTTATTACCTCAATGCCATATCATGTGTTCAGCCGCATCATGGGCGTAGTTAGGGTAGATCTAATACGGGGCACCAAATTCTGTTAATTAAACATTAAAACAAAATGAAATCTATATTATAGCTTATATTATAATGTATCTTAGCTTTTAAGTTAATCGATACAATTCCTACTGAGTGTCCATGCTATAACCAGCGCGCTCTTTAATAATTGTCTATTTTTCATGCCCGGTGCTATGAAATTTTCTTGTATTTTTTACTCTTCATCACATTTCCTCATCACTTTTTGACTGTAGTTAACCACCTAAGTAGTCACAGGACTTGGATTTTATCCTTCCTCTGTTAATCTTTAAACTTATTTGTCTACCTACTTTTTCCAATTATGTCTGGCCGTCAAGGTGGTAAGATGAAGCCTTTGAAGCAGAAGAAGAAGCAACATGATGATGTGGATGAAGAAGATCTAGCGTTTAAAGAGAAGCAGAAGAGGGATGCTCAGGCTAAGAAAGAATTATTATCGAATATGAAATCTGGAAAACCATTAGCTGGTGGCGGTATTAAAAATCTGGTAAGAAATGAAGCAGATATATAGAGGCTATCAATACTGCAACTTTAATAGATTACCAAGCAGTTGGTAGTAAATTCATAAATGATATTTAAAGCGATTATATTAATAGTTGGATTAAATCAAATGTCACTTTCAATCACATGATGAACTTCGCGCTTTCCATTTTTTCAACACTTATCAAATTAAAGGCCTTGGCATGGAACTTTAGGCATGTATACAAAATTTTAGAAACTTCATTCACCCCTCTTTAAAGGGCCCAATTATAACAATAGGGGACCTTCCTTTTCATATTTTTTTTTAAAAAAAATAAAGCATCAGTATGAGCTCCGCAAGATCAGGTAAATCGTTGACTAAGTATAAGATCGTGTTTTAGGTGAACAAGGTGTTGGTAAAACGTCGTTAATTACCCGATTCATGTACGATACATTTGATGATCACTATCAAGCGACGATTGGAATTGACTTTCTTTCCAAAACTATGTATCTTGATGATAAGACGATTAGACTTCAACTCTGGGATACGGCCGGACAAGAAAGGTTTAGATCTCTGATACCATCATACATTAGAGATTCTCGTGTGGCTATTGTAGTTTATGATATAACAAAAGGAAATCATTTGAATTCATAGACAAATGGATAGAGGACGTTAAGAATGAAAGAGGTGAAGAAAATGTAATACTTTGTATTGTGGGGAACAAGAGCGATCTGTCAGATGAAAGACAAATTTCAACAGAGGAAGGTGAAACGAAAGCCAAAGTACTAGGCGCGAAGATTTTATGGAGACTTCTACAAAAGTTGGTTACAATGTTAAGAATTTGTTCAAAAGAATTGCCAAGTCTCTACCAGAATTTCAAGATACTCAAAATACAGATGTGAAAGATACTTCGAATCAGAATGAAACAGGCGTGATCGACATAACGACCAACGAAGAACAACAACAAACATCTAGTTGCCAGTGCTAATGACAAACACTTCTACGTAATTTTTTTTTCTTTTTTTTATTTTTTATATAAATAAAATAAAAGTTAGCAAAAATGGTAAAACAACAAAATGATAAAATTATTTATCCAGCTGTCTATCTATGAATAATAACGATAATCATAATAGTAAAACACTAATATTCGTGCATATCATTCATCACATCGTTTCAAATTCGGTATCCACGTAAGTACCGTTTCTCAAAAGTGTCTTACATATCTTTGGCAAAACTTCAACTTGCAGGGTTCTAATGGGAATCTTTCACCATCAACTGAAAATAAACTTGATTGCACCTTGGGGACAATCTTATATGCCAAAATTTTTGTGTGAATAACTTCCGGTTGTAAGACATGCGTACCTTTATCCAACGCTAACAATATTGGAGCTATTCTGGTAACAGGAGTTCTAGCATCTGTCATCATTAAATCAATAGCACCATCGTTGGGAGAGCTGCTGGGAAAAATTTAGCATCAGCAGCCATGTACGGCATTTTACCAGTATAAAAGATACCCAAATTGTCAGTTAAGCTTGAGTCTAATTTTTCCCAATCTTCAGGTACGCCATGGTCATATGGAAACTTTAGCTTAAAATCGTCTTCAGTAGTTACGAAATCAGAATCCCTGCTGATAACTTCTTCCAATTGGGAATTATCGTCATATTCTTCTTCCAATTCTCTTCGTCTCTTTTTCTTGTGTTCTAAATAGTGAACTTTGAGATCGTCCTTAGTCTTAGCTGCATATTTTACCCAAACGTCACAGGGGTATTTCTTTCTCTGTATGACATTAAATGCTACTCCTAATTCAAACCTAGTTGGACCCAGCCATCTGATGAATTCAGTATTGATATCTGATTCGGCAATGACACCATAACATTGGGATAAAATGAAAGACGTGGAAATTCCTCAAAATAGGAAGGTTGCGAACAACACATTAAGTCTATTCTTGATTCTACAGACTTCACCAGCGAAAGTGCGGCATATGATGGGTTACTTGTCCAGTGACAACTTACGCTCATTGCATTACCCGAGCCACAGGGCAATTGAGTTATGGATAAGGTGTTAAAGGCAGCTGCACGATCTGTTCTTTGGTAAAGACCGTTGATCACTTCGTATGGTATACCGTCACCGGAAGCACAGGCTATGGTATCGTATTTACTAATGTCCACCTCACGCGCAATATCAATGGCATGACGTCCATACTTCGTGTATGCTATCTCTATTGAACAACGGCTAGCCAAAAGAATAGGTCTACATTTCGTCATAAACAGCTTTTAGCCTTTCCTTGACCACCATGAGGGTTAATAATAACAAGGATTGAACGGCTGCTCTTAGCATTCTTGTAACTTCTTCCCATAATCTCTTCCACAACATCGGTTTCCGGTGAAGTCGAATAATGGCTAATCAATAGGGTCAACCTTTTGGAACCACATCATGACGTCTAGGTTTGGCGAACGTGATTTCTATCAATTGATAGTTATCATCGTCCTCAACATCTGCTACTGGGGCAGAAGAATCCTGATTGTCATCGCCGTTTAGAGTTTGGACACCTACAACATCATCACCAGATTTGGTCTGAGATCCTGGCGGATTTCCAGCAGCTGGGTCCTCTAACTGTGGTGAGATACCAGTTTCTTCATTGGCGCTACCATTACTACTGCTATCTCTGTAGCCATAAGGATTTTCCAAATATTTGGCGTACAGAATCCTACCATAAGGGATCACAGTATTGACCATTAGCTTCCCATTCACTGAGGAATAGGGAATTTCTTCAAGATCTTCATTGAGTAATCCAGCTGTATCTGTCGAATGGTTACTATGGCGACGATTACGGTGCTCCACGGAATTGTTGTCGCTTAGACAAGTAACACAACTTATCAGCGAGGTTGTTTCAAAACAACTCGATGGTGTACTTTGAAAACTACTTACACTGTGGTTACATCCGTGGAAATGCTTACTTTGTAAGTCACCGCGACCACCGCTCGTGCTATGTCCCTGCGAAGTAATCATAATACCATCATCTGTTAATGTTGCTCTATTGAAGGACCTATCCTTAATTGACGATAAGGTCTTCGGAGAAGATGGTGGGAGATTCATGTCGGCCTCTATGTTTTGTACTGTGATGCTGGAACTTGGTTCAGAATGTAAATTCTCGGAATTGGGGATTTCTGATATGTTACTGTTGATTTGGGTTCCCTCTTCGTTATCTTTTGGACTACCAGTATGATCTCTATTGGGAGAAGGATGCGTTTGAATTAAATTGGAATCTAAAATATTGTTTTTTAAGCCTTATTCCGTTAATCTGAGAATTTCTCGCATCCAAGTTATCTGAAGGTGTTTCTCTTAACTTATTTCTTCTTAACCACCTCGTTGTTGAAAAGGCGGACAATGAAGAGGTCGTGGAGGAGCGTGAGGGTTCTGGGGGCGTCGTGGAATTAGGCAAAGACACCTTTTGGTCTTTATCAATATTACCACTTGTAATTTTCGTGAAGTAGTGCAACTTGATTCGATGTTTGGGACTCTTGTCGTTACTCCTTTTAATTTTTCAAAAATTTTCTGTCTTGTGTTTTTTTTTTTTTTTTTTTTTCCTTTACCACGATGCTCCGCTAACCTGATTATTTCGTCAGATTTTCCGTTTTACTTTCCGTTTTGAATCTGGACGCTTCTACAAACTCCAATAATACTACTAGTAGACCCTATGAATCGGCAGTAAATCACGATATTAATTTGTTCTCCGAAAAGAGCAAAAGAAAATAAGTAGGAACAGGGTTCTTAGTAGTACACGTTTTTCTTTGTATGATTTCTTAGATTAACTATAACTCGAAATTTGAACCCTTTTTTTGTAAATCAGACTCTTATCCACTTAATCTTATTCGTTCCTTCTCGAGAACTGTTCAAAACCTGCAGAGTTCTTGATCAGACGGAAAAAATAGGAACAAAGGGAAGTAACAGAGACGCAGGCAAAATATGCGGAGCTGAAAAAAAAAAATAGAGTCAGGATAAAAATAAGACGCAGAAGGAAAGACTGAATGAGGCAAATTCGGAAGGAAATGGAAATAAAAGGATTTAATTTCAGATGGTGGTGGCGAACAAGAAGCAATAAAAAGTTGTCTGTTTTGAGGGAAGAAAAACAGTCTCTTTTAACAGGTCAAAATTTCCTTATTACCGTGGAAAATACAGTTCGTTCGGAGATGGCTCGAATATACGAGCCTGTCGGTCGGTAGCTACTTCTTCTGCTGTGTCACGTGCTTTAGAGCACGTGCACTTCAACGTCAGCTTTATCTGATCACTGAAAGTCATATTTTAAATCACCTGCCCTAAATAAAATGAATATATTGTATCTGTCATTTCGATGACCCATCCTTCAATGCTTTCTGCACCTCTTGCTTTTTGTCCAAGAAGTGGTAGCTAAGAGTGAGTGTTAATTTTCGGCGGCTATCTCCTTTCTAATTTTAAGTGGGCACGAGGAAAAAGGGTTTTGGTCACGTGAAATGATAGGAGATAGCAATAGCTTATTTTGGTTCTAAACTATTCATACCTTATTGGGAGCATGTGAATTGAAATAAAGACAGTAATTGAAAGAGGGATATGGGTTCAGAGGTATTTTAGTAGCAGATCTAATGTTGCCGCTGACCGGGTAATTTTAAACGTATAGAGTGATTAGAAGAATTTTCTAGAATTTGCAGTGGCATTGATTTAATGCTTTGACCCGTGACATCCCTTTTAGTTTGGGCGGTTGTACCACTCGTATAAATAAGAGCGAAAATCTGCGCGAGCCGCAGGTGATCATTTTGTCCTTAAACCTTCCCTTAGTACGTCTTTTTCGTTTTTGCTGGAGAGGCAAGTAGTAGACAGATAAATAAGACAGGTAAAGCCGGTCTAATTTGCAGCTAAAACCTATATTTCCTTTGTTAGTATTAGTTTGCTTTTTTTTCTAATGTTAAGATCTATTGCCACCCGTTCTCGTGGTTTGACCCCAATTATTCGCCGCTTTTATTCCCACAAGGAAATTAGGTTTGGTGTAGAAGGTAGAGCTTCGTTGTTGAAGGGTGTGGAAACTCTAGCAGATGCAGTTTCTGCAACTTTGGGTCCAAAAGGTAGAAACGTTTTAATTGAGCAGCCATTCGGTGCCCCAAAGATTACAAAAGATGGTGTTACTGTAGCCAAAGCTATTACTTTGGAGGATAAATTTGAAAACATGGGTGCGAAGCTGCTACAGGAAGTGGCAGCTAAGACCAACGAGGTTGCTGGTGACGGTACTACTTCGGCTACTGTGCTAGGTAGATCTATTTTACCGAGTCCGTTAAGAACGTGGCAGCTGGTTGTAATCCAATGGACTTGAGAAGGGTTCTCAAGCTGCAGTTGAGAAAGTTATTGAGTTCTTGAGTGCTAATAAGAAGGAGATTACTACTTCTGAGGAAATTGCTCAAGTGGCTACGATTTCTGCCAATGGTGACGGTCACGTCGGTAAACTTTGGCTTCTGCCATGGAGAAAGTTGGAAAGGAGGGTGTTATAACTATTAAGGAGGGTAGAACATTGGAGGACGAGTTGGAAGTTACTGAGGGTATGAGATTTGATCGTGGGTTTATTTCACCTTACTTTATTACCGACGCTAAGGCTGGTAAGGTAGAATTTGAAAACCATTGTTACTGTTGAGCGAAAAGAAGATTTCCTCTATTCAGGACGTTTTGCCTGCCTTGGAAATTTCTATCCAATCAAGAAGACCATTGTTGATCGTTGCTGAGGACGTTGATGGTGAAGCTTTGGCTGCATGTATTTTGAACAAGTTGAGGGGTCAAGTCAGAGTTTGTGCCGTTAAAGCATCAGGTTTCGGTGATAACAGAAAGAACACTTTAGGGGATATTGCTATCTTGAGTGGTGGTCAAGTCTTCACTGAAGAGTTGGATTTGAAGCCAGAAAACTGTACCATTGATCAGTTGGGTTCTTGTGACTCTGTGACTGTCACCAAGGAGGATACCGTTGTTCTTAACGGTGATGGCAGTAAGGATGCTATTGAAGCCAGAATTGAACAAATTAAGAACTCTATTGATTTGACTACTACTAACTCTTACGAAAAGGAAAAGTTGCAAGAGCGTTTGGCTAAGTTGTCCGGTGGTGTTGCGGTTGTCAGAGTCGGAGGTGCTTCTGAAATTGAAGTCTCCGAAAAGAAGGATCGTTACGATGATGCTTTGAATGCTACCAGGGCTGCCGTCGAAGAGGGTATCTTACCTGGTGGTGGTACTGCGTTGGTTAAGGCTTCTCGTGTCTTGGACGAAGTTCAAGTTGAAAACTTTGACCAGAAATTAGGTGTTGATATTATTAGGAAGGCCATCACTAAGCCAGCCAGAAAGATTATTGAAAACGCTGGTGAGGAAGGTTCTGTCATCATTGGTAAGTTGGCTGATGACTTTGGTGAGGATTTTGCCAAGGGTTACAACACTGCCAAGAGCGAATACACCGATATGTTGGCTTCTGGTATCATTGATCCATTTAAGGTGGTGAGATCCGGTTTAGTCGACGCCTCTGGTGTTGCCTCTTTGTTGGCTACTACAGAGGTTGCCATTGTTGATGCTCCTCAACCTCCTGCCGCTGGTGGTATGCCGGGTGGTATGCCAGGTGGTATGCCAGGTATGATGTAAGCCCGAAGTCCTCCGCAGGTTTCTTCTTACAAGTGGTATGTACATGTAAATAGATTAAGACTGATGAGTAACGTAACGGCTACACAAGATGGTGAATTTTCATTATTTTTTAATTTTCTTGGAAAACATTTTTGCAAGTATTGTATCGTTGTACCGTCTTCTTGTTAGAATGTAGAATGCAAGGGGTTAGTTGATTCCTTTTCTGGCTAGCTAGTGGGTAGAAGAAGTTGTTTCTGGCAAATTTTGGGGTCCTATTTGCTGGTAAAATCTTCTCCAGTTGAAAACGTCTTTATCAAATTCAGATGAGATAGATCCCTCAGTGGAGCTGTCATTACTATTTTCGTTAGAGTACTTTGTAATGTGCAAAACTGTAAACTTTCTATTTAGTTTATCGTAATTACCTGGTAGGCGGGCTAAACAAGATAAATAGTTTTCCTTGTCAAGTTGTAATTGTTGGGTATTTAGGAGTTTTCGAGGATCATCTTCTCGAGCACATTGTACATCTTTCAGTTTAGTTTTAAAGTGGCATTATCATCTTTTGGCATTTGTAGTTGGATATGTAAGAATGTAATTTTATATTTTGTTGACTCGGGGATAAACTATTTTCAATTTGTAAATGGTTGAACTCAGCGGTAACATGTTTTAGTTTACCGTTCGACTTTTGTTTTATAAAGATGCACTTTTGAATATTTTCTTGGTTTCAATATTATTAAAACATTGGTCTAGAGGTGTAAACATGTTCATTTTGTCCCAGAAAGTGGTTTTCTTTTCTTAGCTGAATGATTTCCCTGCTATATTCAACATTAGATAACATTAAATCGGCATCAGTAAGACTCATTTCATAATTTTCGTTGTTCTTGGTTCTTTCAAAAGCATTTTCCAAACTCCCAGTCTCTCGAAAGTATTCAGTTTCATTTGAGCAATCTTTTCTAGTAAATTTATAAATTCAATTTGCAGATCGGAATATTTGGATAGAAGATCATAATTAGTCATGGTTACATTAAAAGTAATTTCGAAGGCTTGATCGATAAAATTATTAAAATTAACTTCCTTTCCACAACGTTGTTTTGAATTAGTTGCGCCATGAAATAGTTCGGCCTTAGTAGAATCTTTTGTAACAGCGTAGTTGGCAGGTCTGGATAGAGTAGTGGTTGCCGTTTCAGCGACTTTATTTTGAAAATTTCAGAAACGAATTTTAGTAGGTGTTGATTTTTGGTTAATATAATCATCTTTAAAACAAAAGTCTGTTTTACAATCGGTGGCATCTCAAACTTTAGAGTTATTAGCGAAAGATGAAGAGATACTACCATTGAATTTCATGTTTGAATTAGCTAAAGTGTTTAACTAGCATTTTAAGATTTTCAAGTTTAGAAAATAAAATTTATAGTGAAGAATCCTTGATTCTATCGAATGGATCTGCATATATTTAAATATATTAGATAAAATCGAATAATATAGCAAAGCTTAAATTTGAGTTTATATTTTGGCGAAATTAAAACTTTCAGTAATACTGACACAGAATATTAAAGAAAAAAACTCTGGCATGTAGTTATAAATGTTGATTGTTTTATATTATTTAGGATTGATAAATGACACACTAGTGCGCGACAGGTCAGTTTTCTATGACGCAAAATATTTTTAAAAAAAAAAAAAGATATATATATATATGTGTGTGTGTGTAAATGTTATGAGACATCATAAGGAAAAGTTGGGCCTCCTTCTTTTACCTGTGTTTTGGATCAGTTTTAACTGATTTTCAGCTGTTCTTCATAATTTTATATGTATTAGTTTATAATAAATTATCTTGTAAAAAATATGTTATCGTAGAAATTTTCCGTTGTATAAGAGAAAAAGGAAAAGAAATAGCCAAAACTTTTACTATAGCAATGGTTCTTTATTTTGATGCAGATTCTCCAGTTTGTCTTTCCAGACTCGCTCGCATCCTTTAGCAGCACCGAATATTCACTTTCACGAACAAATATTAAATAAATCTTTTAAAATAACCAAATAAATTATTTGGCAGGTGACCAATCAACCGATAGAGGTAGCAGTATGTTCTCTATATTAAAACTTCAGACTACTACACATGAAGTGTGGCTACAAAAAATAAAATTTGGGGCATACTGGGAATTGAACCCAGGGCCTCTCGCACCCAAAGCGAGAATCATACCACTAGACCACACGCCCTCCAAATCCGTTGGCAGGTGAGGAAAAATTTCTCTAACACAAGTTATTGATTCCACGCGTAATCCTCGTTTCTTTCGGCTAAAAATACTTTGACAAAATTAAACTTATTTCAAGCTCATCGCATCTCGATCAATTTACATATTTCGCTGTTTTATAAAATTGGAGGAGCCTTTGGAGAGTCTTTAAACTCGTTTCTTCATAGGTACTTTAGGGGTGGCAATGTTGATATGTTTGAGTTACCTTTGGTGATTATCAGTAAAAGAACACGTACGTCTAATAAACTCAAATATCAATATATCAACAACCTTAACAAGAAATATGATGGCATTAATGGCATAAGTAATGGGCAAACTGAGCTCCCTACACCTGAAAATTCTGCGACTGAAACTAGTGAGAACGAGGATGTTGTTCAACAGAAGAGAAGAAAGATAAAGAAGAGATGGAAAAGCGTTGTTGGTGAAAATTATTCAGACCTAGAATCTGATGATGAACAACCTACAGAGGAAGTGGATAATGAGGAGCGCAAGTTTTATAGGAAATATGAGAAACCTCAATTGACCTTTGAGAAATGGCAGTGTGATCCCAAGAAGAGGACACCAATTCAAAGACATAGGATAAATTATAGTAAGATGAATAGAATGCAAAGGTATGGTTATAAAAGGATGGAAACACCTTTAGCGGTTTCTTCTAGAAGTAGTAAGACTTTTTCCACGCTGTAACACAGGGATATCAACTGTATGATCCCACTTATGGAAGAGTCAATACTTTCCAATTGAAACACATTGAGATTTTAACGAGTCTTTTACACATTAATGTTTTGAAAAGGAAATGGGAACTTGCATATAAATGTTTTGCGCTACTTATAAGGATCCCTGGTGTAGACGTAAGAACTCTATGGGGGTTAGGCGAACGCATTTTAGCAGAGAGACAGCCTACAAGGTCTCTAGAATTTTACAATGGATGAGTAGCGTCTATTCCACTAAAGTTCCATTCGCTGATGATGTTAACTACAGAATGGCGCCTGTTTTCACAAAGGGTCCAAAACACATACGCCTAAATACACAACTACTTGGCTTTGGGAATGCTTGATCCGCTATGCTAATGGGTTAGAGGACTTAGAAGTGGATTCAAGAGACATTGAAGAGAGTTTTCAATCACTCATGGACAGAATTTCCGAAATGGTCTTAGGGCCGCCTTATATGGACGATCCTGAAGTTTGGTTTATCTATGCCCTATGTCATATGGTCAAAGCCGATACTCTTTCGCAACAATTTGATCCGCACTTAACTGGCTCTTCCAGAGACATTGCTAGCAATCAGGTTATCCAACACATTCAAAATACAAAGAGCCATTTACAACGATGTTCAAGCAAAGGTGGATTTACATATCCGAAAAGGTATATTATGAGACAATTAGCAACTTTTGAGGCTAGATTACATCCTACAATAGATTCATATGATACTGCTGAAGATGATGACGATAACAATGAAGATAGTCTCCCTGATGATGAAAATGAGATGTATCCAGAAAACTTAGACACCCAACTAGTTGATTCGGAAGCATCCTTGAGTGACTAGGTACTGTGTACTATAATGATAGATGTACTTGTAGATATAGACATATATATATATATATATATATATATATACATATAGGTGTGTGCGTGCGTGTGTGTGTGTGTGCATATTTATGAAAAGTAACAACAAAACGAAATATTTCTTGGAACTAACTAATTTTCACTCAATTCTTTAACTTGAGCTTCTAATTCAGATATTCTTCTCTTTAAACCTTGAATAGATTCTGAATGATGTATGCAATCGTTAGGGATCGTAATTCTTTGAGCCTCATGATCATTACTATCAAGCAATAACTTTGCCCTTATAGGATTACCAGATTCTGAATCCGTTAGACTAAAAGTGACAGCGCCGTCTTTTGCCTCTTGAATCGGATATGAGTACCAAAGGTTTGCAATATTTGAATTTGGAGCAACAAATGTTGGAGTAGGTGTAGGACTTCCGCTAGTATGCTCCGATACTTGATGCGAGGATAGCGCGGGAACCGTAGGGCCACCAGAACGATCCATCCCAGTTGTAGATGCAGCCGTGGTTGTCGTCGCTCCAGTTGGAACAACCATATTAGTAGTGTGGTTTGCTGCCTGTGCATTTCGGTTGGTTGTCGAACTCTGTGGTTGCACCACCCTGCCATTTTCGTCAAATACGGGAAGCCTGCAAATTGGACAAGTCTGGGATCTTTCCATCCAGTTTTGAGACAGAAAAGATGTAGGACGTGCCCACAGGGCAATCTTTTCGGCTTATATTTACCAGTTTTCGCAATCTTGTGGCGATTTGGACCTTGAACGACTTCATCTAAATCCGCACATAACTCGTCCATGCAAACAATGCATATATTATCAGTGGCCGACAATTCCTCCGGTGACATTGTTTTCAACTTGTCATCCAACTGTTTATTATTTTGCCATATCCTCCACAGATTGGATACATTCTGACACAGAGTTAACACATCCCAAAACACATCTTTGATCAACAGGAAAGACATCCTAAATGGAATTAACATCATCACATGAACTAACGTCTTGAGAAATCCGGCAAACACGTCAATAGCCCTTTCATACATGAATTTACCTTCGAGACCCGCGAAGGACGATTCATTGGTATCCCCATCTTCGTTTTCCTCAGCCTCATCATCAGTACCAGAACCCACATTGTGCAGATGCGAAGCAGATTGAATCCTATATAACTCATAAAAGTTTAATACCGTGTGCATGGCCAGGTTGAGAAGATCAATCAGTAACATGGCAAATTCCATACCGACCATCAAATGAACAGAGGTGGAAGCGCCGAAACTGTTGTACAGAGAATTGGTAATACATCCAGAAACAATCTTGTAGTCTAGCACGATCAACAGGACCAGATTAAACGTGAACCTGGTACAAACCAAGCTCTTTAGTGTCGTTGCCTCGTGGATCGACTCCAACAGAGCTTCCAAACGATCTTTTAAAATCCAGTGAAACACTTTCATATACAGTAATAAAAGTCCAAACAGCGTAACCGTAAAGAAATCCTGGTCGTGGAACATTGACGACATGAACACCGTATTAATAATGGTAAAGGGCAACCTTTCAAAAATATGGTCATATTCAATCAACCTCAAGTTCCCGAATAGTAACGACGTGGATAATTTCCAAAGCACCGCAGAATTCAGTATCGTGAAGATCGTCAATATGACCACGTTGAAGCCTGTCGTCAGCTTAATGGTCGCCTGTAAGAATGAGATACTTGTTTTCACAGAACTGTAAACAGCATAGATAGTCAACGCATAAACTGATATGGCAAAGCAGACAATCTGCCGCCTCCTAGTCTCTGAACTAACCATTCTCACCCACTCTGACTGGATTTCTCGCCTTGTTTTCTCTCTTTCTTCGAGACGTCAAAGGAAACCTTTAAGTAAGACGAAAACAGCATCATCGTCACACAGTTAACCCATCTTTTAAACGCGACTAATGTTACACACAGCGATATACGAGATACAAATCACATACATATATTCATATTCATTTCAAAAGCTCAAATCCAAACCTACTACATCTACTTCCTCTTCTCCACCTTTAGCAACAAAGCCTTGTTGATGTGAGGCAACACACCACCAGAGGCAATAGTGGCTCTAATCAAACTGTCCAACTCATCGTCCCCCTAATAGCAAGTTGTAAATGTCTTGGAGTAATCCTCTTAACTTTGAGGTCCTTGGCAGCGTTACCCGCAAGCTCTAGTACTTCTGCTGTCAAGTATTCTAGCACTGCCGTCAGATAAATAGCAGATTTTGATCCTACACGAACCTTACCACTGGCATTACGCTTTAAATAACGCTTAATTCTACCGACAGGGAACTGAAGACCAGCTCTTGCTGAAGATGATTGCGATCTCAGAGCACCACCATCCTTAGCTCCAGATTTACCCTTACCACCGTGTGCTTTTCCCGACATTATTGCCCTTGTTTCTCTTTTTTGGCTTTTTGTTGGGTGTTTTGTTTATTGTAGTAGACATAACGATTACCGAACCTCCTCCCACTATATAGAAAACAAAAAACAACAACAACCAACCAACAGAACCCACCGACTAAACAGAACAGCGGGGAACTCGTAATCGCGCGAACACCACCGCAACCTTTGAAGCACGACCGTCCCCGACAACAGTGGCTGTCTACTTACCATACGACTCGACCCCTTCCCTCACGTGATATACACGTGCGCAAATAACCCACGTGATATACACCGCACCCATGTGATCACGTCCGCTGTCCGCACCCGTGCTCAGCAAACCGTTCCCCTGTGTGAAACCACCGGTTCAAACTCCTACAAAATCCCGTGTCTGATCTGCGCCCTCTGTAAATCGCTCTTCCAAAGGGGAATCAGAACATGGCTTGGCAAATCGTCGGGAAGAGCTGCGCAGCTCTCCCGCTGCCCCATACCACCCAGCCTCTAAACGAACCGAGACAGTTTCCGAGGGCACAGCGCGCATCTTATCACTATATCACTACGACCACCCACACAGATCTTAGCTGTATATAAAACTGCTCCTGCGAGCATGGCGAGCAAGCACGGTTTTGGTTCTTTTCAAAGAACGTTGTGGTGCCGATCCATCTGTCTGAGGTGGACGACATGTTCTTTGAAAAGAACCAAAACCGTGCTTGCTCGCCATGCTCGCAGGAGCGTATATAGAGCCGCCAGTCTACTTCGCCATTCTTCTACATATCGCCCGTGGCTGTTTTTCAGGCTCCCCGCTAACTGCCTGACGACTTCTATAGAAGCCCAAAATGAAGCAGCCGTTGTCAGTAGCTACGCTCGAAACAATTGCCCGATTACGTCAGATCGATTTTCGTCATGTCCTCGACTGCGCCCATTCAGCAATACACTGCCCATTGAGCTAATATTGAGAAAACCCATACATCTTGTGCAGATCTCGTTTGTTACCTTATTCTCTCCTTCTATTTGCTACTGTATCTTCCGATATCCGGAGAAGAATTTCCATTTACTGTAACGTCAACACGGTAGAAGGAGGAAGCAGAGGGAGAACCCACTGGGGAGTTAACAATAAGCGGGAAAAAAAAAGCTTTGCTTTCAGGGATGATCATGTAATATAAGAGTCAGCCACTACTTTGCTCATCGGCAGCAGAAACTACAGACCATAGGACTTGTACCGGCGAAATAGTTGTTACAAGCGCTCGATGAATCTTCTGCAAAGTTTATTGGTTCTCGTAGTAGCTGGTTTAGCTACTGCTTGGTCTCCTAGCGATAGTTATGTCCCTTCGAGAGTCAGCTGTCCAGATGACATAGTGCTTGTCAGAGAAGCGGACGGGTTATCTCATAATGAAACGGAGTGGTTAAAGCGTAGAAGGCCTATCGCTAAGGAAGCCTTGCACGACTTTGTTAGGCGTGCGACAAGAAATTTCAGCGACAGTTCTTTGGTTAACAGAGTATTTGGTGGTAATGACAGCCATTCGCCAGTGGTGGCCATTGGTGCATCCGGTGGTGGTTACCGTGCGATGTTGAGTGGTGCAGGTATGATTTCTGCTTTTGACAACCGCACCGACGGTGCAGATGAGCACGGTCTGGGTGGTATACTGCAGGGATCTACTTATTTGGCGGGTCTCTCGGTGGTAACTGGTTGACCGGTACTTTAGCATGGAACAACTGGACCAGTGTACAGGAGATTGTCGACAACACCACGAATCATAATTCCATCTGGGATATTTCTCACTCTATTATTAACCCAGATGGCGTCGACGTTTTGGAACTGCAAGTCGCTGGGAAACCATCTTCAAGGAGGTTCGTCAAAAGCACAAGCACTACAATGCGTCTCTGACAGATCTCTGGGGTCGTGCTCTTTCCTTTAACTTTTCCCTCTTTGAGTGAAGGTGGTATGGCCTACACGTGGTCCTCTTTAAGAGATTCTGAAGTGTTCGAGAATGGTTCGATGCCATTTCCTATCAGTGTTGCGGACGGTAGGTATCCCGGCAGCAGCGTTATCAGTTTGAATGCTACTGTGTTTGAATTTAACCCTTTGAGATGGGCTCCTGGGACCCATCGCTGCGTGCCTTCACCGATGTGAAGTACCTAGGTACCGAGGCAAGTGGTGGTAGACCTGAAAGGAGAGGAGAGTGCGTTGCTGGCTATGACAACGTGGGCTTCATTTTGGGTACCTCCTCTACTTTGTTTAACCAGTTCTTGTTGAGGTTGAATACCACCGGTATGCCACGTGTGGTGAAGAGGATCATCGGCCACTTTTGAGGGACCTCTCAACAGCTGACGACGATATTGCCATTTACTCTCCTAACCCATTCCATGACACCTCTTACGTGGCCAGCAACTACACAAACAGCTTGGTCAGCAGTAGAGACCTGTATCTGGTCGATGGTGGTGAAGATGCGGAAAACATCCCTCTTTGCCGCTACTGCAGCAGGACCGTGGCGTTGATGTTATCTTTGCCCTAGATAACTCTGCCGACACCAGCGAATACTGGCCGGCTGGTGCCTCCCTGGTGGCTACCTACGAACGTCAATTCGGTCAAATCGGGAAGAACATTTCGTTCCCATACGTGCCTGATGAACAAACTTTTGTCTCCGAAGGTTTGAACACTAGGCCAACTTTCTTTGGTTGTGATGCCCACAATATGACCGATTTGTCTTACACACCTCCAGTGGTCGTCTACATTCCTAACAGCAGGAATTCCTTCGATTCTAACCAATCCACTTTCAAGTTGTCCTACTCCGATAGCGACCGTCTAAGCATGATCAGGAACGGTTTCGAAGCTACTACAAGAAACAACATGACTGACGACAGCAACTTTGCAGGCTGCGTCGCTTGTGCAGTCATGCGTCGTTCCCAGGAGTCAATGAATGCAACTTGGCCGGATGAATGTAAGAGATGCTTCCAAAACTACTGTTGGGATGGACGTATCTCGCACAACGGTAGCAGGGTGCAACAGAACAACGACTACACAAGGAGCTCCTCTTCCGGTTCAAGTTCTAGTTCTAGGGAGGTGCCTCCCACCTATACTCACCACGCAGTGTGCTTTCCTTGTTCGCATTCGTGGTGAGCGTTGTAGGCTTATTTTAACTTCCCCTAGTTCTGGCAGTGTTTGTCCTTAAAAGGCCTTTTTTCTTTTTGTTCTGGTATATAGATCTTTATTTCCATTTTAATTAATCGTGTTTTGTTGAAAACGGATGGCATTAATCCTTCGCGAGTCGTTTTACGATTCGCGCTTGTGCTGGACAAAAATAAACGCAGCGCCATGGTTTATAGACCATTTAAGGAGCTGCTTTAAGGTCAATCGCCGGCTCCTTCGCAGAGTCACCGTAGATTCAGTGCCCGCACTTGTGTCTACGATACTAATACTGCCGCTACTACTACCACTACCATCTCAGCAGACAATAGCACAATGTTCTGCATTTCGTATTTAGTGGTACTGTTAGGTTTTCTGCAAGCATTTGCATCTGCGTCGAAGCATTCTTCGACTTCATCGACGCTTTCTACCCCAGCAGCTTCTTCTGCCAAGAAATTAAGTAACAGTGATGTCGATCATGGTTATGCCCCAAGAACAATAAAATGTCCCTCTAACGAAACGTCATTTTGCGTGAGGCTCAAGGTCTATCGTCTGAAGAAAAGGAATGGTTAGAAAAGCGTCAGGTGTTGGTCAGTGAAAGTTTGAGACAGTTCATGTTGCAGTCGTGGAGAAATTTCACTAACGCGACCGAAACCGTAAATCAACTTTTCCCGGTAACTAATGCGTCTCACCACAACAATAGTAAGTCGCTTAAGTTCCACAACGAGGCCCATCGTCACCACAATGGCCATGTGAACAATACTGCTAACCATACTACTTCTTCCCACTACAACGGTTCATCTTCCGACCAAGATCTATACTCATTGGTCCCCAAAATCGGTATCGCCGCATCTGGGGCTCTTACCGTGCCATGTTTAGTGGTGCCGGTATGTTAGCTGCTATGGACAATAGAACCATGGGTTCTGTGGAACATGGACTGGGTGGTCTGTTACAAGGTTCTAGCTATTTGGTAGGTTCGTCAGGTGGTGCCTGGTTAGTTGGGACACTTGTTGGTAACAACTGGATTAGCGTTCAAAACATTGTTGATGGTATGAAATCCAACCATTCTGTCTGGGACATCTCTCGCTCTTTGGGTAACATTGGTGAATACATTTCTAATAGTTCCGGTATGCAATGGTTAGAGTCAGTGAGAGATGAGGTGAATGGGAAGAAAGCCGCAGGGTTTCCGTTATCATTGAGTGATTACCTGGGACACGCGATGGCATACGAACTTTTCCCCTTATTGCCTCATGGCGCTGCCAATTACACTGTATCTGATATCCGAAACTTAAAAGCTTTCCAGGAGGCTCAGATGCCATTCCCTTGATTTTGGCCCAATACAAAACTCCAAATCAGACGAATAACCCCTCAATTCTACCATCTTTGAGTTTAATCCATTTGAAATGGGATCTTGGGACCAAACTTTGAACGGTTTTACCGACGTGAAATATTTAGGTACTCATGTTTCTAATGGTTCTCCCGTCCACCAAAATTCATGCGTAGTAGGCTTCGATAACTATGGTTTTGTCCTGGGCACCTCTGCTTCATTGTCTAACGTTGGTATTTCTGCTCAAGCGGGAAATTCTCCATTGCAGAATTTTTTGGCGGCTCTATGAATAACGAGACGAGCCATGTAGCTGAATACTCTCCAAATCCTTTCAAAATGCTCACTTTGGTCCTAAGAATGGTACAGTGACAAAGGAAGACTCTTTACAACTAGTTGATGGCGGTGAAGATGGACAGGTGATTCCATTCGTTCCCCTATTACAAAAGAACGTGATTTGGACGTCATTTTGCATTAGATAACTCAGCTGTCACTTCAAACAGCTGGCCGGATGGTTCTTCCCTCGTGGATACGTATGAGCGTCAGTTCGGTAAGGTGGGTAGGAACATCGCATTCCCACCTGTACCTGACCTCAAGACCTTTGAAAAGAAAAATTGAACCAAAGAATTACTTTCTTTGGTTGTGATGACCAAGAATTAAAGAACCTGTCTCATGTTCCGCCTTTGATTGTATATGTACCTAATGCCCAACACTCTTTGCTAGCAACACTAGTACTTACCAAGTTTCATACAGTGAAAATGAACGTTTGAACATGATCAAGAACGGTTTCGAAACAGCCACTATGAGTAACTTAACCCAAGACTCTAACTTTGGCGGTTGCATTGCATGTGCTGTCGCTAAACGTAAGCAAGAAAGTAAAAATATTTCATTACCAAGGGAATGTGATGCCTGCTTTAGCAAATACTGTTGGAGAGGTCCTGTGGCTCCCAATGTCACTATTTGGAATAGCACTTCAGAAGATAAGTTAGGTTTTGGAGCTAAGAATCTAACTACCAATATTACCTGGAATGCAACTACTTGGAAACCATTTGGCAATGGTACCGTTAATTTGACTGCAATCATTGACCAAGATCATCCAGATTCTAAAGTCTTAGAAAATAAAAACATGATGACTCCAAGGGAGATCATAGCAGCAAACACAATTCTGGTACAGGTCTCTCTGTGAGCACGACCCTAGTTCTGGCTTCCCTATTTGGTTTAATGATAATTGCTCCATGAATAACAAATCGTTGATAATACCGGTGTTGCCATACACCAGAAAGTTCTCTTATTTTCATTTTTCTCATTTTTTATTTTTTAAGTTACTCAATTTACTTATATAATTATTGGCTACATTCAATTTAAATGGTTGGTACTAGTCCCTGCCTTAACTTTCAACCCTAAGTTGATAAACCACCAAGGCTATCCAAATTTAATCCCTAATTCGAGCATAACCCTTAGAAATGACATTATGAACACCGTTTCTTCTATTCTCCAAAGCATATAGTAAATCTCTCATCACTATACCTGGTTCTTCTCTTGCCTCACGGAATCGCAGTCCAGTATCACCTCTTGCCGCTACAGCAGATGCAACCTTACCCGAAGATAAGCCCCCAAGAGAAGTTGGTTTACTTGTAGACGATGTTAACCAGCCATATTGTTTCTTTGAACCAGCCCGAAGACCAGCAGTAACATTCGATGCTCTATGCAGAGTTTCTTCAGAATCCATTTTATTTTCTAAATCTTCTTTTTCCAACCCAAGCGCAATTCTTTTTAACTCTTCTCTCCTCTTCCTTTTTTGATTCATAGCAATTGACTTCAGTGCAACAGAAGTCTCACTCCTCCTACCAGAATTAATTTTCACAGCTTTTCTTCTATGTCGCGAAATTATCAACGAATTTGTAATTACATCTCTCATGTAGGATTCACAAGCACTTGACATCATACGCAAGATTTCAGGATTTTGGCAAAATTCTGTGAAAAATTCTGCTCTTTACAAACTCTCCTCATAAATTGATTTACTTGATCTGGGTGAAGGAAAGGTGGATGTGGTGGTATTTTAACATCAGTTGCCTGTAAATGAGATTTGGATGCATTAACAGATGAATTTAACAATGCTTCTTCTTCTCGAACATCAACCCCGCTGAAAACAGAACATCTGACATCTTATTGGGATCTGACTGGGAATTTTAGAACCTTGTGGTCCAGCAGCTGTAGAAGATGAAGCACTAGTTCTCTGCTGAGCAGGCACACTACCACTTTGACTGGTTTTTCCTGGAGGTTTACCTCTTTTCTTTTCACCTTTTGGGTAATAATAATCCACTGTCACTTCTTTGTAGATCCGTACTTGGTGGTGTTTTCTTCGGTAATGTCAATGCTTCCAACTCTGAACCTAGCTGCTGTTGTTGAGCAAAGGGGTTACCGCATCCTCTCCTCCTTGCATTCCTGATGTCTCATTAAATCCGGGTTCTGTGTTCGCTATATCGAATGCAGGATCTGTCTTCCCTAAGGGAGTTCCCGTTCTGGACTTCTTCATATTACTTGCATTCTCTAATGTCTCTTCAGCCTCTCTTTTGGAGAAACCATCTTAAGGGAATAGACCAACTAGATAATTTACCCTGAGTTGTTTGACTAGCAAATAAATATAGCAGACAGTCTAACTGTACACTTCTTGGCGTTCTCTAACTTTCAAGGGCTGTTTGGAGTTAAAGTTCACCAACTTTTAAATTTTTTGACCTTATCATTATTCAGTTTACCCGGACAAATACAAGAAAAATTGAAAATTTCAGCTCATCGCTGATAACCAAAGCCCTTCAAATGAATGATAGACCCACTTTGAAAGCCTTTTATAGTTTGATCAAATTGATAGCGTTTCCGTAATGTCATCAAAAATATCGTATGTTGTTTTCCAAGGTTCACAGAATTTTCGACTGAGAATAATATTAGCCACTCTTTCTGGTAAGGCAATCAAGATAGAAAAGATTCGTTCAAATGATATGAATCCAGGTCTAAAAGATTATGAAGTTTCATTTTAAGATTGATGGAATCTGTTACCAATGGAAGTGCTATAGAAATATCGTATACCGGTACAACGGTTATTTACAGACCAGGTATTATCGTTGGTGGATCTTTGGCGCATAACTGTCCCATGAGTAAGCCTGTTGGATATTTTGTGGAGCCCATGTTATACCTGGCACCATTTTCTAAAGAAAATTTTCAATTGTATTCCGCGGATGTACTGCTTCTCATTACGACGCTGGTATTGAAGCTATTAAGTGGGGATTGTTACCAGTCATGGAAAGATTTGGTGTCAGAGAATGCGCACTACATACTTTAAAGAGGTTCACCACCTCAAGGTGGCGGTGAAGTTCATTTAATTGTGGATTCTTTGATATCACAACCCATTACGATGCATAATTTGGATAGAATTACAATATCTTCTATTAGAGGAGTAGCTTATTCGACGAGAGTTAGTCCCTCTATGGTGAATAGAATGATCGATGCAGCAAGAAATACATTAAAGCGTATAAATTGTGAAGTGAATATATCAGCTGATGTCTGGAGAGGTGAAAATTCAGGTAAAAGTCCAGGATGGGGTTTAACTCTGGTAGCCGCCAATAAAAAGGGTGGTGTGTATTTGCGGAAGATATTGGTGATGCTGGTGATATTCCAGAAGATATTGGTACAAAGGTTGCATATCAATTATTGGAAGAAATATCTATTAGTGGTGCTGTAGGTCGTAATCAGTTACCACTAGCCATCGTCTACATGATCATTGGTAAAGAGGACATTGGTAGACTGAGGATTACAAAAGATCAAATTGATGAAAATTCATACATCTTTTGAGAGATATCAAAAGCATTTTGGTAGTGAAGTGTATTTGAAGCCTGTAGATGATGATGATACCGGCGATCTGATAGCTATGGTGAAAGGTGTAGGATTCACCAATACCAGTAAAAAATTGCCTAAACATGGCACATTCTTTTTTTTTTTTGTTCCATTAAGAAATCATGTACTTTCAGCACCTATAAAATGTAGATATATATGTACATTAATACATTACTAATCATTGAAAAGACAATGGCATATCCATCAAGTTGTCAGTTAATTTCTCCCATTCATTTAATTTGAACCCGGAAAAGCTGGCATTCAATTTAGACCATGCTTGAAATGCTTTAGTAATGATAAACTGAGTTTCCTGGAAAATAGTAAATTCTTCGAGAATGCAGTTTCTAATCAACCATGCTCTGTTCAGCTCTAGTACTATACATTTCTTATCTCTTTGAATAGCAACCCTAACTCTGTCATACTCAGCACCACTAACATCTGGTTTTCCTGCATAGTCTGTAATTTTCCAGAATTAATCTCTACACGTCTTTGTAATTGAGGAACGTTATTTCCAGCCATTATCCGATATCTTTCGAACAATCCTTTTAGAGAGAATAAAACATCCACAAATATTTTGAATTGTGGTACCAGTGAACTAGACGAAGCATTCACCTCTTGTTCATTGTATTCAGTCGTAGTCTGCAAGTGGTTGCCAATAACACTAAACTGGTTGGTAATATCCAAAATTGTACTTCCATGTTCCACTGGATAGAGTTTTGGCGTTGTTTTTGTGAACTCATTAAGCAACAATCGCATGAGATTCCTTTCATGTGCCATCTGTTTAATTCTTCTTTCATGCCTTTCTAAAAGAAAAGTAATTTTTAACCATATTTCAATAGATTTATCAATGGATGAATCCGCTTCATTCCACTGTTCAGATAATTTCTTTTGCCACATCTTTATAAATCCACCAGAAATCTTTTATCTGTAAATTCATCGGTCGTATCATAACTAGTTTGTTTTCTCCAACTGGAAAGATCGGTAGGTACAGTCAAAAGGTTAATATCAAATCATCTTTGCTAAGCACTGGATGCTTGACAACTAAATTGATAAATCTAACTAAACCTTTCCTTCTTCTTTCTAAAACAGAGGATCAGCATTTTGAGATCCAATTCTCTTCGGCGGTAATTCAGGAATTAACCTAAATGGATATCTCTTTAAAAGAACCTCTTGAATCCATACAAAATCAGAATATCTTCTTATTACGCTTCGATCTTTAGAAGGTTCTGTGTTTGGTAGATCTACCAAATTTTTGACTAGATAATTGGTGTGTTTAAACAATAAGCCCTCTCGTTCAGGAATTTCCTCTATTACTACAGTATCTGGAGTCAGGGGATGATATGTTTTCTCACAGATTCAAGCCAATCACTCAAATCTTCGCTGTATTCATCATCTACATCATTGCTTTCGCCCTGACTCTGATTTGTTTGAGATTCCATACCTTGATCCTCAACTTGGTTTAAGTTGTAAGGTGAAAACAGATTTGTATCAGCAATTCCCACTTCCCTTCCATTACTGACAGGAGCTCCATTAATATTGGGCTGATTTCCAATCAATGCGCTACTACCACTGCCAACGCGTTCATGATTATTGACGTCTGAATCACCCCAAACACTATGTCCCAAAACTTCGTTTACATTTTGTGAGCTTCCTAATCCTTCAGATATGCCCAGATTGTCCAATCCTGATTCTAACGCAGTTGATATAAAACCATTTGAACCCGCTCCTAGAGTCGAGCTCTCATCTGAGTACCCCACTCATTACCAGTGATAAAATCCCCGCCATCACCAGATCCCCAGACGCTAGATTCACCAAAATATTCATAACAAATGATGTTTCTTACACCTTTTATTTAATTCCTTTTCGTTAATAAACTTAAACTTAAGTGTTACGTTCAAGCCTTTCAATCGCGCATACCCTTTTACAACAAAGTGAAGTATTATATCATTAATACAACGTGTTGAACGTACTTCGAAAAGTGTTTTCCCACATAATATATTACAGACGAACCTACATATAAATACCTGCACATAAAAGGTATTTAGTTAGTAGTAATGTGCAAGTGTTAACTGCCGTGGAAATGTTCTTAGACCGTTAGAGATCTTCTTGATCATCATCGTTAAAATCTAGCTCAATCCAGCTGGGCCAACTGACTTCCTTTCGTAAAAATCCTTGAATATTTCTAAGAGAAATTGTTCCAATCTTCCTACACTTCTGAGCACTGAACCCTCACCACTATGTTGCTGACCGATTTCAGTCTCAATCTTCATATTTCTAATAATTGATATTCTCTAGGAATCTTCTAGGAGAGAGAACACGCCCTTTGGGATCCAGTAGAGACTCATTTCCATCTAAATCTGCATCACTAATATCACATAAAAGCTTATTAGAAGACGTTTGGATAAGTAAGTCACCAAACAAAGAGAATGTAAACCAACATTACTAATAGTAAGTTTCACAGGCAATGTCATGAAACTATCACTCGGGTAATTTAATACTAACTCGGCTGCCAATGTCACTAGAAGATCTCCCTTATATTCTACTTCCACCAAGAACTGAATATCATTGGGTGAGGGTGTTATAACGTCAGGCTCATCTTCATTTAATCCAGCGTAGAATTCAGCTAATGGATCTGAAATCTCTCTAAGCGTAATATTGGGAGCTATTTTACCTAAACTAAAATCGAGTATTCTCAAATTACACACATAACTCGGTAAACTGATGGATCCCAGGTAAGTGTTGAGATGGTTCTTTATTGATTCATTAAGCCTCGTATCAGACTCTAGATTACTCCAATGAATGTCAAATGACATAAATAGTTATGTGAGATGTTTTAAAGGCGTCTTTGTAATTAAGCTTTAGTCTATTTTGTAGATCTTTAAATTTTAACATTGAAAAGCCGTTGACGTCAGTTCCTTCAGGCTGAAATGCTATTCTAGGTAAACCACCTAAAGATAACGAATGGTGCTGTGCTTATGGCCTAGGGCTAAGATAGTCTCAGATTTTATACCAAGAGCACATGGTTTGCTCATCATATATGGTAATGGTTCAAGACGATTTTTGACTGGAGTAGATTATCTAGTGAAACCAAAGAACAAAAGTACGTCTTATTAAGATCAATAAATTCCACACCAGAAAAAGTCTACAACGTAGTTTCTGAGGTTTCCGAATACCAAAATTTTATCCCATATTGTGTGGAATCATTTGTCAATAAAAGAGACCCTGTAAATGATAAACCCACCGAAGCCGGATTGAGAGTTGGATTCCGGCAATATGACGAGAAGTTTTCATGTGATGTGGAATGTATGAAGCAGAATTCACAATATAAGGTAGTTGCTAACTCAGTATCACATAATCTTTTCATTTACTGTATGGAGAATGGACGATCAAGCCTCATCCTCGAAGACGATCTTCGACACAAGTGGAATTATTACTTAGGTTTAAATTTAAATCAAAATTATACAACAGCATTTCCTCTATATTCGCTAAGAGTGTAACTGAACTTGTCATGAAGGCATTTGAAAGGAGAATCTTTGAATTGCAAAGAGCTTCTTTGATGCAAGATACGAACAAGAGAAATACGACCAAAAACTAGAAAAACTCTGTAAATATTTGCAACTCTTCAAGATTTGATCAATAAAGGCAGGTGTATAGGGCCACCACCACCAAATGGTGATACAAGTGGTCGAAGTCAGCAGGAACAGTTTATCACGACGACTAAGGGAATCTCGCGAATAAACATCCTGATCCATCGGAGTTCTATTGACTTTAGCTTGTGTACTTGAAGTACTATCTTCTATTTTTCTGTTTAGTAATTTCTTGGCATTACGGTCAACCGGTACCTTTGTACATGCTCAATAGATGGATATTGTATATGGTTCATAGGTAAATTTTGCCGATGTTCAACAGATTGATTCTTTATATCGAAGTCATTTGTCGCCGGGTTCTTGTGAGTTTTGGCGGTATAATCCTAGGATAATCAGATTCCAATACAGCACTTTTGTAAAGTTCTGCGTTTGAACTTGTCGACTGACGTCGTGCTTCTGAAGCTATAGATTCAGATTTCTTCCTCGAGAATTTGGGTCTACCAACATGACTATGTTGGTTATAATCATTACTAGTTTTATTCATATCAGTTAGTCTTTGGACCAATTCTATCTTTTACCAGAAACCTTAAGGCCTCTATTCTTGCATTCTGCCTTCAATTCTTTCAAAGAAAAGTGGGACCATGCATCAGCGTGGCTTGAAAGATTAAGTCGATTAGTCCTAATGGCCACTAAGGATCGAAGCATAGATATCTAATTGTCACACTGTTTTACAACCCCAGAAAAATTCGATGAGTTCACCAGTACCAATTGTCTTTGATACACCATATATAAATATCAAATTTCGCGTCCAATAATGCTTAACGCAATAATGTATTAATACTTAGATAAAGTGCCTATATACAAACCCTGTGAATAAATAATTGTAGTAGTATAATTTCGTAACGAGAAAACACGGCAATTTCAATATTGTCTGGCAGCCTCCTGACATGCCTTCAATTGTTGCAAATAGTAGTCACAAATTTGGAAATTACCACTATTTTCATCCAAACAACGTGTAAAATTTCTAGCATCCATGTCGCAAGCTCTCATTTGGTTCTGGTTGTAAGCCTGTGATTCCATTGGTGCTACTTGCTGTTGCTGCTGTTGTTGTTCCGGTGCAGATGAACTGCCGCCAAACATACCTGACAGACCGGCACCAATGGTATGACCGACAGCGCTACCAACAGCAACACCTGCAGCGGTGGAGGCCATTTGAGAGAAAAGACCCGGCTGCTGTGATTGTTGAGCAGTGGCGGGTGGGTGAGAATATTGATTTTGGTGAGGTGGTGCTTGTTGCTGTGGTGATGGAGCGTGACGCACTGGAGCCGCCATCGTTGAGGCGGAACGTGTTTGAGCTGGTCTAGATCCTGGTCTTGAGCGTGCCATAACTAATAACTGTAACTACTTGTCCGACCTTAATACGTGTCAGATGTAATACTGCCATCTAGGTCGTAGACAAGGCTAAATATTCAGGTGCCTTTTATACCGATGAGTTTGCCACTCTTCCCATTCTAGAACAACACTATAGTGCGGGTAACAATGTAACGGAACCGAGCTTCGGAAAAGATCTTTGTAGCGGTAAGAAGTCCTAACAGAATAGAAAAGTAGTATCTTCCATGTCTTGGTATTCTCAACTTGGATACAATTATTTAGACGAGCACCAAGTAGTCAAGCATGGGTGTTCAAAAGAGTACATCTAAATGTATATTCAGTTTACAATTTTAAAAGCATAAAACAGAATGTATGAAAGCTTGAAGAGGTTTGATAATAGTTAGAGTGAAGACCTCTTCAACCATTAGACAGCTCAAAACGCATTACTATAATAATGTTAATCGTTAACTCTACAGTGTGGTCGTATACATATATATATATATATATATAAAGGGGTGATTTACACTTCTCGAAAACTCCGAGGCTTTTAGTCACTGGGAATGTATATTGCATATTGGATATTTCCTAAACTTTAGGTAAACAAATGAATATATTTCAACGTAATCGAAAAATCAATTGATTAGTTGATAATGGATAGTACGTTAAAGAATGTAATAATATGGTAGCGTTTCTAGTGAAATGAATGCAGATTTTTCGTAATATCGGATTATAGATTGTGATTCAAAAGTGTGTCCAACTGCATACTTGGCGGTCTATAATCCCTGCCTCTATCCCTTACAGGTTTGGCACTGTTACTACCGCCGTTACCATTGCTGTTGCTGCCATCGATTAAATTTGCATATGGAGAGATTGAAGCTAAACTTGAACGAGTATGGCTCATATGATCATTCCTTAATATCGGTGGGAGACTGTAAAGTGATTGATTACCTATTATCTGTGCAAAAGCTTGTTCCCTCGGCGTTGATGTGTTAGAATTTTGCTCACCGTTTTCCAGTCCTAAATGTGATGGATGCGCTAAACTCCGCGTAGCTTTGTTATTGTTCTGACTCTTCAACATCTCAGTCGGCGAGATAAACATATTACTGGCATTAGCTAAGGCAGCGTTAGAATCAGCAGCGGTTTCTGATGCATGAGATGGTTGTGCTTGATTCAACAGATTCAATGCTGAATTGGAACCCAGACTATACATACTAACTCTCGATGCCTTGGTCTTGAAAACCTTCTCTGAAATATCGCTACTATCATCAGTATCGCTAAAATCTGTTGCATTATCGTAAACTTCAGGAGTACCGGTAAAGAAAAAGGATCGTATTGGTATTTATTTTCCAATGCTCTAATTTTATATTCTTGTCTTGCACTTTTCCACGCTCTGATCGCAAAGAATAACCAAATTCCAAATGAAGCAAGTATTATGAACCCAATACAACTACCAACAGCGATGAAAACTGTCCCATCTTTTGAGAGTTGTGATAGATATATTTGTTATTGGATGCTTTTGGTACAACAGGAGTAAAAGTAGCACGATATGAGGAGTGTGAACTTGAATGTTGTGAATTACTAGCGGTTGGCTGATAAGGGGAAGGTGTCCTCTTTTCTTAAGGTAAATCTGGAATTCCCGTCATTAGCGAAAGAAACATCAATAAAAGTGCCAAGAAGAGCACTATTGATGAAAGGTGCAAAATCATTAAGCGATTGGATGATTGGGAGCTAGTTGGTTTGGTAAATGATTCACAGTACTAATTCGGCTACTAGTCCACCCCAATTCCTTTTAAAAGAAGTAAATGAAATTAAGAAAGTAATGAAAGAAAAAGCAACACGAAGTGCTTTTATCTTTATAAAGTCAGCCATTTTGCAACATATAACAGCTAATAAAATTTGTGATTGAATATCCTTGCAAGAACCAATCTTTGGCGATTCTGTTTTCTTTGAAAGGTATGAGAGGGAACAAAAGCAACGAGTGAGCGAAAGAATTGGCGTTTCAGTAAAAGGACTTTGAGACTAATTTCCCTCAATATACACCACGAATTTAATCTCATTCCTCATACATGTTGAAGTTTTAATCAAAGAAGTTCTTATTTTTAAGCGATATTCTGATTTCATCGCGATGACTTCAAGAACATTTCGTGTCTTTTAGTATTTCGTGTCTTTGTTCGCCAAAATTTCGTGGTCTCTTAGAATAGATGTGTGATGCACAGAAAAATTTCAGCCTTACGATAAACATATTCTTAGCAGAAGCGACTAATGGAAAACCCTTAGTCACCACTAAAAGTGATAAGTTGACTAGAGTTTTATAATTAGCATCCAACCGTACTCTTATGTATATATATGTCAGACAAATCATACTATATAGTTGTACCACTTGTCACACATGGTAATTATGTAAAATACCAATCTTCAATTGCTTTATTAGAACCTCCAGTTTTCATCTGCAGATTCAATTGCCCATTTGAACTTCTCACGCAACGATTTAGTAAAGATTCTTTCTATGGGGACACCGTATTTTTACAAAATACGACGGACAATCGCGGATCGATATAATTGATTTTCGAAGTACCTAGTGAAACCTGAGAATTCTCCTCCTTATCTCTTAATTGAATTGAGCTAGTTTGAATTCTTTGGTCCAGCTTTTCTATCTGTTTTCTAATTTTTCAATACTGTTTGAAGAGCTTTTAACCTCAGTGACACCAGTTTTAACTCTCGAACATACTGTTGTTTTAATTCTTCAACTTTTTCCAGCCATTCCTTCAAAACTGGTTCTTCTAATAATTCTTGCTTCTCAAACCTTCTCTTGTCATTTTCCCTTGCAAATTTTTATGGCACTTATCAATTTCCCTTTCAATGACTCGCTCATGGACAGCTGCTTCTACTTCCTTACGGAAATCTTCAATTTCCTCAAAAATTTTGGTCTTTTTACGCTCATCTCCATCAATTTGTAAGATAGCTCTTTTAACCTAACTTTTGCCACTCTAATTCTTCAATTTTTCATTGGCCTTTTGGACAGTTTGTGCATGAGTTTTGCCACTGATCTTTGATGATTGCATAAAATAGCCACAGTCCTATTGGCAGCATTGTATTTTAAAATTTTCTCAGCTACTGAACCCTCGTTTTTATTAGGTCTAATTGATCCTGCATCGTTTTGGACGCATTGTAGGTACGGAAAACTTTAGCCGTTAGACCCTGCATGTAATGTTGTAGGTGTTTGTTCAAGACTGAAGGGTCTAAACGATCAAAAGTTGATGACCAGGTTGCTTTGGCGGTCTTTTGAAAATCGTCAAATTTTTAAAAGCTTGTGGAACAACTTCAACTTCCTGATAAAATCTAATAGAATCCTTACCCAAAAGTCAAAAATAACTTTATTCGGAGGTTTTAAAGTGACATGCTCATACCTTAGTGAACAACAACCTACAGTATCGGCCTCGTCATCGGCTTTTTCACCACCAGCTCTTAGGGCAAAACGTCAATTAAATAAATGGCAACAGCTTTTGACGTTCTAACATTACTTTATTTTTAAATTCTTATTATAATCCTTCCTAATTGCATCAATATGGTACTTCAATTGACGTGATTTTTCAAACTTTTAAAGTCACTTTGACCATTTAATGAAGAATTCGCTGCAAATCTAACATATTTAAAAGAATTCGAAATATTTTCTCTCCACATGGCTAACCATTGAACTGTATTATCGTGGCGAATTTCTCCCCAGTTTTGGCCTTCTGGTAGCGGCGGAATCGTCGCATCCTTATCTAAATTTAAAACAACATCTTCAGGGTAAACCCTACGTTTTAATTTACCTGTCTTTGGATGAGCACCACGACCTCTGAATAGACCTGGTGGTTCAATTTTAAAATTACCAACTTGTTCTTTACGTCCATCTAATTCACAGAATTTGAAGGGTTCCTCGAATTTATCCCTTTCCATTTTAATTGCTTCTTCTCCTGTGAACTTAATTGCTTTCTTTGTTCCTTTTGGATTTCAAAAATTCAAACATTTTGTAAAATCGCATTTATCAAAAGATTCTATATTAACTCCATTTTGGTGCCACCATTTTCATTCAATACCTCAATAAAATCATTAAAAATTCTTTTGAAATACGGGATTTTTGCGTGGTCAGACTGCAAAAGCGCTGCAAAGAATCCTGCAACTTCTTCGGCTTGTGGAGGTAATTCAACTGCTTTACCATCATAATACATCTTAACATGTGATGGTAGCGGTTCATACGCCGGTGGAAAGATAACACCATTGTGTTTTAAGGTGCTCCATTTAACGGTATCATCATCTTTTTCCTTTTCCCACCACTTGTAATTCTCCTCTGCTTCCGCATCAATATCGGCTTCCGCATCCTCGCTCTTGATAGAATTTTCTTTTTCTTTTCTTTTCCTCTTCTTCTTCTTTTACTTTAGTTACTTTTTCTTTGAAGATGAAGATTTTGTTGAGCACTTTGTTTGGAATTGGACTGTGTAGTTGACGCCTTTCCATTTGCCTTGGGTCTTGATTTCTCCTTTGATTTTGCCTCATTCGTCTTTGCCTTTGCTTTTGTCTGTTTTTACTGTTACTATGAGCCTTGACCTTCAGTGGCTCATCATCATCTTCGTCATTATCTTCATCTTCACTATCTTTTCTCTTTTCTTTCCCTCTTCTCCGTTGCCACGATAAACCGTGCCATCTCCGTCTTGGTCTTCACTTTTAATTCTCCCATTATTATGATTTTCAGACACCTGGGATAATATAGTTTCACTATCATAACTTTCAGAATCAGAATCACCTGAATCCTTGACTACTTGCTTACCATTACTAGTTCTGTTACCCTTCAGCTTTCTTCTTTTGACTGAGATAATAGGACATCCTCTTCTTCTTCATTCGAGGAGATATAGTGCTTATCTGAAGTCATATCCAATATTACCCTCAAAACAAACAAACAAACAAAAAGTAGTTTTTTTACTAACAAAATGTATTATTTGTAGAAATTGATCATCCACTAAAGAACGCTGTATTATTATGTGGATCTATATTATAGTGATGGACTACAGCAAACAATGTTTGGTCTCGAAATAAACCTCCTCTGTAAAAATTCCACCACTATTTGTGGTCCTTTTACATGTATATGATAGAGTATAAGGGACGAAAGTTAATGGTATAGCAGATTACTATAGTAATAACATCACTACTGATAGTTTAAAAGGACGAAGAAGAAGAAAAAAAAATAGAGGAAAAGAAAAGAAAATTTTGCTTTTCCACGTGACATTTCCGTGGATTTTGTTTTTCCGTCCTTTTATTTCTCCGGGAAGCGAAAAGATAATCAAGGGCATCAAAGAATATCTCTATTACTACTGCAAATGCGAATGCGAATACGAAGTGTTATAAGCACCAACAATTTTGTAGCGTCTTTTATTGTAAGCCTAACGGTATAATCATTTTTTTTTTTACAATCGATCATGGTCATGTTTACTTTTCTTGAAAAGTTGGGATCAATTTTATCTTCCTATAGATATCTCTTGTAAATCTTGAATTCAATCAATTGTTAATTTGTTGAGAAAAGAAAACATGGATGTAACTACTTTTATTTCGTGGTTACCGTAGTCATTATAAACAATAGGACCACATAACGATACTTCTTAGTGCGTCATATCGGTTCAAAAGCGCTTGTTTTCTCTTATGTTTTGTTCTTAGAAGAGTTACATATATTATTTTCACTCTAATAACATATATCTATTTAGTAATGATATATTTACAATTTAACAGTTTTAGGCAAGAGGAACACATTGCGGAATGTCCGGAGAAATATTTGAAGTGGGTTCTTTTAGCCGCTCGAAATGTTCCT